>UELU01090788.1:4713-15226 GCA_900490025.1 Megastigmus dorsalis
TAAAATTTTAAGTCAATTGGTTAATTTGTTGAAGAGAAAAGTTTGAAAAACCTTGTGGGTATTTCGATGTAGTAAGGGCGGGAAATTTAAATTTTTAGTGACTCCGACGTCCCCTTAAACAGGAATATAATTAAAAAATTTCTGCATAGGTAACACAAATAAGTAAATTTTTTCCGTGTTCGCGTACACGTCGCGTGCGTGTGAATGTGTATGTATATGTGGTCTAACATTTCTCAGGAATAACTACCGATTTTTATTTACTCCGATTCATTTTCTTCTTTTTTATTAACGTATGAATAGATGATTTTTTTTTCATAATGTTGCGTTTTAGCATACACATATGTTACGCGGGAGAACCAAAGCATGATGCGCGCTGAACAGAATCATCGCCGTTGATTCCTTCATAGCAAACAATAGTTGGTCCCAAAGTTCCGGCGTGGATGAGTTTCCACACCACACGCTTTGATTTAGAGGGAATTCCAGGCGGTCTCATCCTCGGTGCGCTTCTTTTTCGGGCACTAGTGACGAGTTGGTATAAGATCGCCAGTAGCTTTGCAAAACCTACTCGTCCCACCTGTGGTCTGTCAATACTCTTTCGTCATTAAAATTTTCTTTTTTCTTCTCCCGCATTTGAAAGTTTTCTGCACTGAGAAAATCTGGGGGCATCTGCTGCCCTAACGAGTACGACTGGTCTCCTAAAAGTATTGGAACAGTCATACTTTCATTTGGGACAAATGAGGTTTTAAAAGAGTGCAACAGTTACAGCAATGTGGCACGACTGTCGCACGAAATACGCGGGGCAACCATGGATCTTTGAAAGGTAGAACCGCTTTCTCCTTTTCCGCGGGATAACATGTGCTCGAACGACTAAGAAACTACGAATTTATGCCCACCTGCGCAGCATGGATGGTTTTTTCCGGAAATATCCAAATTTAGGAAAATTCCGAGCAATATTTGTCTGAAAGTATACTTTAGTAAACTTTTCTCTTTTCAATTTTGGGTTATCTTAATTTTTTCAGAATTTTTGGAGAAAATTTTGATAAAATCTTTACTCGAGTTTTTTATAAAATAAAAAAATTCAAGAATAATTCGGAAAAAATTCTGTTGTGTTCATTGATGAATTCTAAGCACTTTTTTTTCTTAGCATTTATTTCAAAAAGTTGAAAGTTTATTAGTTAAAGCGTCCTAAAGATTTTGAATCATGTAGGTAACAAAATTAACTTTCCGAACACGTTTTCTCAAAGTTCAGACATTCCCTCCACCATCTAAATTGGTTTCAAGATGATTATAACGAAAAATCGGTAAAAAATCTAATCAAAACAAAAAAAATTTTTTTGTGTGTTTTTTACACTTAATCTTTATTTTTGAGTAATAAAAAATTATTTTTTTATATTTTGAATGTCACCATTCGAAAGATGGATGGAAAATCTATAAATTTCATGTGTTCAAAAATTTTTTAGACCCCAATTTATCCCATCTAGAGTGTTCTGAAAAACTGGTGAAAAAAGTGTCCACTTGGGCGTTAATGGGTTAATTAATTTTTTATTCTGAATACATCTAATTAACTTTTATAACAAAAAGGCGAGTTAAGTAAGGGGATCCCATATCAAATGCCCATATGGGGTTTCATGCGGGGTCTCCTACGGGATCCCATGCGGTGACTTGCATGGGGTTCCATGAGGGGTCTCGATTAGGATCCCATGTGGGGTCTCGATTGGGATCCCATATGGGGGGGTCCTATATGGGTATTTTCAATAAGGAATACTTCGTCAATAAAATCTAAATACATGTATACATTTTCTGAAATATCAGGAACATTATTTGCACATATATTTTCACCGCTCAATCCAATGATGTCTGTTAAAACCTTGGTTTCAACTCTTTCAAAAACTAAATTGGAAACAAAATGACCGCCACTGTCATCCCGGAATAGTACAAATGAATCAAGTTATAATTAATTAATCTTATTATTATGTTCCGTAATATTACAAAAAACATTTCTAATTCCAGTTTAACCCTTTAACCTCATGCCATTTACAGCAAAAGGGTGGACAGCGATCTCAAAGTACATATACTACTGTTTTTTTGGTTGGCCTTTCGATTGGCATAGTCAGAATTTTAAAAAGTGACTCTAAACCCTTTATATTTTGAAAAATAATCAAAAAAACGCTATTTTTTAAAATACGATTTCTTTCTCAATCAAATTTTTTACTATGTTACCGGCACTTAGTCAACTTTTAACATTTCAAAAAAATGTTCTCGGGTCTTGTACTTCAAAAATAAGCTTCGAAATATTTTTTTTTTTATTGTTTCTAATTCAAAATGGCGTCTAGGCATTGACAGTTTTCGAAATTGAGAAAATTGCTCTAATTTGGGATCTTCCAGGTTATTTGATAGCATAATCATACAAAATAAGTTATTCCAAGTTTTGTGTCACCTATTTTAATTGGTCAGTGCAATATAGCGCTGTAAAATCGAATTTCAAGATGGCGGCTGCTATGAAACTACCAGAAATACGTGTATTTCGATTGTTATTCAAAAGATAGAAGGCGTAAAATTTGCCAATCCGCATTCTTATAGGTTTTAGTCATCACTAAAATTAAATCTGAAATGATTTTTCTTAAAATCAAATTGGTAGATCTAACATGGTGTATCCTTTATGAAATATTAGCTATTACCAAAATAAAAAAATATCATTACGTTCTACGTAGAATTTAAAATAGAATCTATTTTTGATTTATTTACGGTTTATAAGGTCTTACGAGATGTATTTTGGGAACGATTTATGTCAAAATTCTTGGTGTTTCAAAAGAAAAGAAATTTGTTTGTTTGTTTATTGTTGTAAAATTCGATGATTAATTTTTGTATTATAATACTAGTTTATTTTCAAATGCACGAATAAATTGTTATAATTTGGTTAGTTATATGATGGGTACGGACACTATTAGTATTTGATTGGTATTAACTTGGTATTAACAACGAAAGGCATATCAGGGTTGATTATTAAAATGAGCATTTGTGGTGTGTGAAGTTTATATATTTATTAAGCCAAGGCGATCGCGAATTTCGTGCGAATTCTGCTAATGATTGTTGTCACGTTAGCGAGCGAACCCGCATTCCACTGAATGTTGTGTACACATAGCGATGGCGATTCGAAATATTTGAAAGAAAATTGAAGCGGCTGTGTCAAATTATAATGTAATTTATTATTAAATATTGCGTGTTATTTGTATATGTGTGAGTATGTGACAACACGTATTTGTACGCGTGCGTGTATAGATGTATGTATGATGTATGCGTCGACTGAAAATGTAAAATGCTTACGTTCGCCGACACCTCGGAGCGGGGTAGCAGAACCGGGACGCAGTAGTAGTTTTTACGAGAGGAGTTTCGTGGCAAGCGCCCATTTTTGTGCACGGGAAAACCCTTGGGTGGACCCGGGGCCTTGAAGCCATGTTTTCGTGCCGAGGGGAGGTACCACCCCGAAGCCGAGCGATTCCGAGAAGTGATTAGTGCATTAGCTGGGATCGGCGTGCGCGAGATTCCCACAGGTGAGTCCGTGGCTGCGGTGCTACCGGGACTTGTCACGGGACTCCGAAAAACTTCGTGAATTTCCGCGGCAATGCTCGGAAATTCTCGACTCTCGACCAATGAGAGGAGACATCGTTATCGCGACTGAGAGGGAAAATTTTGGCGAGCCAGATCGCGAATGCCGCGCGGCTCACTCTAGATCTGCTCCTCGAACGAGGTGGTCGTGTGCGCGTAGATCCATTTATTCGTAGTTTAATCAATAATATTTTTTGTTTTAAAATAACGAACTAATAACTATTTGTTAGTGTTAAATAAATAATTTCTTCTGTAATACCATTTATTTATTTCATGTACCCCTATCACACCAGAAACACTTGGTTTCTGACAATATTGTATTTTATATAATATTAAATATTCTAATGGATAATGTACGAATGACAAATGGATATTTATGGATTTTTATGGTAAGATAAAGTATGATATTTATATAAGATATAGTAGTTGGTATATCTCGAGGAAGAAAAAATGGGATTTAAATAAACGTAATTGATTATGAAGAGGAAAAGTAGCACTCAATGACTCCCTAAATACATATGAATAAAAAATTTGCTGTTTTCGTAACATAATCTCAAATATTTCCGAAAATTGAGATTTTAGTAAGTTGTGGTTAGGATATCTCAAAATCCTGATCTACTGAAGCAATTCTGTGACCCAATTTGAATTTAGCGCCAGAAAAACTACAAGAGATGATATGTCTCACTTAGGATATGATATCACTCATATTCAGCTAACTTTATTCTCGGCAACAACGTTTGTAATAAAAATAACATCAAGAATAGATTGTATTTTAAATTCTAAGTAGAGCATAATGGTATTTTTTTGTTTTGGAAATAGCTAATATTACATCAAGGATACACCATGTTAGATCCGCCATTTTAAATTTCAAAAAAATAATCTCAGATTTAAGTTTAGTGATGACTAAAATCTATAAGAATACTAATTGGCAAATTTTATGCCTTCTATCTTTCGAATAACAATCGTATTTCGATTAATCGATTATATGCGGATATATTGCACCGGCCAATTAAAATAAGTGACAGATAACTTGGAATAACTTATTTTGTATGATTATGCTACCAAATAACCTGGAAGATCCCAAATTAGAGCAATTTTCTTAATTTCGAAAACTTTCAACGTTTAGACGCCATTTTGAATTACAAAACAATAAAAAAAAATATTTCGAAGTCTATTTTTGAAGTAACATAGTGAAAAATTTGATTGACAAAAAAATCGTATTCCAAAAATAGCGTTTTTTTGAGTATTTTTCAAAAACTAGAGGGTTTAGAGTCATTTTTCTAAAATTCTGACTATGCCAATCGAAAGACTAACCAAAAAAAACAGTAGTATATGGACTTGCAGATCGTTGTCCACCCTTTTTCTATAAATGGCACGAGGTTAAAATGAATGTAAAAACTGTGCACATCTGAACGTTAAAGGGTTAAAATAAAGTTTTGATCAAACTTGTTCAAAAATATTATATGTTAAAAAAGACAAACTTACGTCGCAAATACCGTCGTGTGAGCCTGAGTGTATATATATTTCATAAGGTGGATTATAATAAATATGTTCATGAATATCTGTGCATTCATGAACAGGCAGAATTTGAGCGGTAAGTTTCTGTAAGTTATTTGCTTCTATATTTTTAAGTGGTTATCCCCAACCAGCCAGGGTAGCATATGACTCTTCAACTGGTGGCCCTTTAGGCAGTGTGCATCTTTTTTCACTCTCAAATTCGGCAATATTATGTCTATTCTTTCTCTTAACTGTAATAAGAAATAACTAAGTGAACAATTGTTAATTAGAGTTATTGAATTAATCAACAATTAATGTGTACACATTATTCTTATTAACGTATTTTAAATTACTTAAATATCTCTATTGATGTAGAAAATGTTAAATGTCAAAATTTTTATTTAAAAAATGCCTTAGTTATTTGTTGTTCTAAAAATCTTTGAATACTAAAACTATAAAATTTATATGAATCATAACCGTCAATATGGCAATATGGTGCTCTCCAGGTTTCTTCTTAAACCAATGGTTGTAGTTTTGAGATTCATACTTTGGAGACTATTGGTCGTTCCTCTAGTCGAGGCGTGTCCTTTGTAGTGAGAGCGGAAAAAGGAAAAATGTGTTTCGTTCCGGGATTGTAGACTGGACTCGTCAGTAAGGCTGTGTCTACAATCCCTGCCTTAGACGCTAAAGATGCTCAGGGAGGCCAGTATTCGGGCTTATACCTTAATGGAGCTGATTATCCTGCCGCTTGCGAGAGGTCTGGGGTGTAGCTAGGCCGCGTATAGTCATATATCATTTGTATATGGTATACCAATGGTCTCATAGTTTTACTGTTAGTACCAGCAACAACAATTGTGTTTCTTATAGTATCATGTTCATCGAAGCAATTACATTTCTATTGCTAATAATAGAAGCTCCGCAAAAATGGCGATGACTATTTGAATTCCGTAGCGATACGATGAATGGAAATTCATTCTTTCTAGCATTTTCTCCGTTAACGATTGGGTTACATTTAACTCGGGAATTATCCCTAAAAATGACGAAAAAATTGATTTTTTTTTATCATATATTCTTAAAGTACATATTATTGCGAACCTAAAAATACATTTTCAAGCAGAAAATCCAAAAAATAAAGAAGTTACAAGTATTTAAGGAATAAAATCGCTAAAATTAAAAATCACGAAATAATGATTTATCCATTATTCTAGTTATATAAGTCACGATATCGTATTTTATATGCAAAATAAAGTATTTTTATACTTTGAGATCTAACACTCATTTTGTAAACGAAAGACCTTTCCAGGTATCTATTCCGAATCATAAATGCTGCAAGAAAATATAATGTTCATCAAATACAATTTCCGCTATTTAGCATCATTTATTTAATAAGGTTGTCATTTTAAAAATTATAACTAAGCACTTGTAGAAAAAATAATTTAAAATAACAATCATTTAGAGCCAAACCACCAACCCCCTACGTAACCCACCCCTAACCCCTAAAACCCACCCCTACCAAACTGTAGCAGGCTAACCCACCTGGCCCTGGGTAGAGCTATTTTATTCACTTATTTTTATTCAAATAATTTTATCTCACACCGCAAGCGATCCAAATCACCTTACCGAACACCCATCTCCTTATTGATCTAATTATAACCCCTAAAAACTACCCCTAGCAAACCACAATCAGGCTAACCCACCTGTCCCTGGTGCAGGTGGTTTAGTTGCCTATTTTTCTTGACATAAATAAATCCCACACCTTAAGCGAGCTAAATCACCTTACTCTTAAACGACTTTTCTTCACTACCTAATAAAACAGTCTGTCACATTGCTTTGTCACAAACTACAAGCACTCTGATCCACCTAACCCTTGGAACAAGGAGTTAGATTCTGATTTTTTATGAAATAATTAAATGCCTTACTATGAGCGAGCCATAGCATCTGATACCTAACATCTATAAACTAACCTTACCAAACTACAAATATGCTGACTCACCTGACTCATCGAACCGAGAGTTCATTCGCTTCTTTTTCTTGAAATATGATGGCCATTATATTTTTAAGTAGTTTCTCGTTGATAAAAGTTCATAAAAGCGGGTTGAACAAGATTATGAATTCAAGATAAAAAGTTAAAAATTTTAAATAGTGAGTCACAGCATTCAACTGTGACCAAATATTTTGAAATATGGACTTACGTATAAAATAGATTAGAGTTTACTCTTTTTATTGTTAGACTGTTTTTTATACGCTTTACTTTTGACAGATAACATAAAAAGTTTTTTACCTTTGTTAACTTTTTAAGTACCGTCGGCATTAGCATTAACCAATGTGTACCACGAGGAGGTTGCACGATCGGATTTACACATCATTTAGCCCTTAAAAGGGCTGGTTTCATCTATTTTATTTTAATTTTTTTTCTTAACGTTGTTTTGAAACTTATGTACGATCGTAGCTTGCCAGTTGCAGCGTTTCAGTACCTTTTGATAATAACAATTTTACTGGATGTAATTACAAATCCATGATTCTTACTAATTTCTGGGACTGGTTGAGCATTTTCAAACCTTTTATTGAGTTGTCTCCTTATTTTTGTTAAAATCTAGTACATCCATTAGTTTAGATTGATTTCTTACCCATTTTAATAGTGCTTCTAAAGTCAATATAGCATCTTCAGGTTTAGCAGCTATCCCATCAGAGCAATTTTTGCCATGAGCTGAAAACACAGTAGTGCCAATCAGCTTCAACACCAAAATCTTGTTTATGATTTATAAAATTTGAAACCTGAAATTTATTTTTTAAAATGTTGCTTAGCTCCATCAGTCACGTATATTACTTTTTTCAAATATGGAATAAGTTTTCTAAGCTCTGGTATCAATTTAGTCTGCACGCTGTAGACGGCTGCAGTATCATGTTTTAAACTATCACTTAAAAAAACAAAACTCTTATGCATTAAAGTATCTTTTTTTATAATAACAGATTACTGGAAACACTGTGCACTGATCATTATTAAAATGAAAGGCTTGCGAAGCTTCTTGGCAGTGATAATTATAATTTTCAGAAAAAACAAACATTACAAGTGCTTCATTTTCAGCAAGCTTTTCTTTGGTTTCAGTAATAAAAAGTGATTGTTGTTTTGCAATAAACGAATGAGGCTTAAGAATTTTTAATTTCTCATCTAATTCGTATAGATAATCATCAACTGTTAATTCTTGGGTAAGAAGTGTTGATCGATCAGTACTAGTCCACATAGAAAATTTAACGTGTGAAATATCCGAATCAAATAATATTTGCTTTAAAGTATTCAAAATCACAGATGTTCCAGGACATTTTTTACAGACGCCAAGATAACACTGAGAGGAGGGCTCTACATATACCATTTCGTTTATGCAGTCTTTATAGTCAGAAAGAGGTTTATCTGTATTTTTTGTTAAGCTTTTGATATCTATGGAAGTATACAGTTCTTAGGTCTTAGCTTAGCAAATGTACTAAAGCCTACTTTATGATTAGAATAAGTAGTTTTATACAATGCATAAAGATCCTTTAGATTGAAAAATAATAAACGTTTTTGTTCAAGTTTACGTACGTTATCTGTTTTAACAGAAACAACATCTTTAGCTCCCGACATTATTTTGCTATTCATATCATTCGTATAAAATTCAATAACTTTATCAACTGTCTCCTGAGCTAACTTTTTGCCTTCTTTAGCAGATCTTTAGCAAAAAACTGATTACGCCATCTTAAAGTAGCGCTCTTACCCTTTGAAACCCATTTTTCAAATTTAGAAAACCTTTTCTTTTCATTGAGATATCGTTGATTGAAGTTTATTTGTACGAAAATACCTATTTACCGAATTTTCATGGTCGCCATATTGAATTTCCTATTGTAAAAAATGAAAATCTAATACAAAATTTGATTTCTGTGACCTCAAAAACATAGAAAATGAATCATTGCTCAAGTAGTCAAGTCTTTTATCAACTCTCATCACTTCCGCCGCCATATTGATTCCGTCATGTTAAATACGATTGTTATTAACGTTTTTTTATATTTTTTATCACAACATATATCAGAGTACGATACAACTTCTCTGCAAACGCTTTTTTTACATTTAAATAAATAAATAGTTCATAAAAATTCTATAGTCGATGTTGTAACTTTGGTTAAGTTTTGGCGGCCATATTGAATTTTCTTTCAAAAATTTCGAAATGCGATATCTCAGCGATAAAAATTGATATTTGAACAAGCTCAACGGCATTCGAATGAGAAAAACTTATGCTCTACGATGCTGTGTATAGTTTTCTCGAAAAAAAATAATCGCGAGCTACATAATCACAAATATGTCAAAAAACAGTGGTTTTTGCACTTTTAGGTTAGAATATCTCAGAAACCTGACGTGATAGAACAATTCTGAGGCCAGATTCGGATTCAGCGATCATAATTTTACTACAAAACGTTGGTCCTGTCCGCCGCACTGAACAATTCTTTTTTTTTTTTGCTGTTCTGTGATAATTTAACTATACTAACAAATGACATCCATGAGGCCTTTTACAAAAACGCGAGCCTTGTTGCAACTTTCTTGGATATTAAGGATGCATTTAGTAATGTTATACCTGATTTGATGCTAAAGGATTTGTATGAATTAGATTTACCTAAACAATATCTACAATTTTTTAAAAAATTACTGAGTCAAAGAAAACTTACCCCCATTAATATAAAAACTAATCCTAATAAATTACATGTAGCAAATATAGGACTACCTCAGAGAAGTGGTTCTAGTCCGACTCTTTTTTCAATATATATATCAGCTTTATTTCCTCTCTCGCCAAAAATAGTATGAATATTCTTATGTTTGCCGACGATATAGTTGTATATGTTATTGATAAGGATGTTCGGAAGGCTATTGCTACATTGGAAACTGCAGTTAATAAACGCTATAAAGCATTATATGAAAAAAATCTTATACTTTACAAACGTTTTGCGTATAACGTTTGTATTTGTATCTACAAGATGTGCGTTCATTTTGTATAATTTAATAATACCTTTAAAAAATAATCACGTTTTACAATAATTATTATTGATTTTACAGCATATATATATACGCATTAAAATACAAACGTTATAGGAATATATAATTATATTATACGTAAAACGTGCACATACCAGAGAATTATTGAAAGAATTCTCAATTAAATGTTTAACATTTAAACCCACTTTATCAGCGAAATAAAAATTTTGGGTCGCAAACGTTGCGTAGCGTAGTGGTTAAGGTTTATGCGTCGTACCCCAAAGATTATCGGTTCGAATCCCAGTGCAGGAAAAATTTTTTTAAGTGTAACTTAATTGCGAAAAATTGTGAGGCGTGCGAACATTAATATAAAAACGACTCTATAATATAATATAATATAATATAATATAATAT
>UELU01090796.1:0-15121 GCA_900490025.1 Megastigmus dorsalis
CGAAAGAACAGCTCAAAATACGTCGGATATAATCTTTTTCAAATTTTTTTAAACCTTTTTTTTAGTTGAAAAAAAGCCTTGAAAAAAATGTTGAAAATTCAGGGTCGTGGTCGTTAATGGGTTAATGATATATTTCATATTAGAAATGAATTCTGTCAAGCTCTGTATACGGGCGATTCTTCAGAAGGGCGTACATTTAAAGTAATTTTTGTAAATACCCTGGCATTTTCTAATGAATAATTTTATTAGAGAAATAAATATTTGATTTTTATAATAATGTTCAGTAAGAATCCAATATATTCATTTGAAAATGCCAGTTGTAAATTTAAATGTACGCCGTTCTGGAGAATCACCCATATAATAATTATTGATAAAATGTAACGAGGTAAATGTGTATCTTTAAATAATATCTTCCATGGTATATAAAGATAAAAGCGATCGTATGTTATCTTTTATTTCCAGACATATAAACGATGTACATCGTAAATTTACAGTTTTGTAAAGTAAATGAGCAATAATTCAGAATGTGATTGTTTGTATTTACAGCGTTTTCTTTATGAAGCTGTAAACACTGTGTAGTTAAGTAAATACGCTGAAAAATGTGGCTGTGAAATCGTGTAAGATGACTTATTTATTGAGAAGCTTGTTGAGCAATACATGAACATTTTCTGTGTCTATAAAATATTCCTTTTTCCTTCGTGCAAAATTGTTTATATTCTGTCCTGCATTGCTTAATTAATGTGCACCTAACGCATCGTTATTACAAAAAATTATCCTCTTCCATTGTCGATCTTTACGAGCTCATAATGCTGTACGCAATGAATTAGTGGCTGTGATCGGTATAGTAAAGTTTAATGCACGCTTTATTCGCAAAATAGATATTAAAAATGAACACGTCGCCGGCGACGTCCTACAATCGTCAATACCCCCAATATAGCTATGTACGCATAAGCATATAGGGACACAAGGGTGTATGCAAAGCACGACACTGCCGTCGAACGGGACACTGTATAGTCGGGCTCGCAATCTATTTAGGTTTAATAGTTTCTCCGACAGTTGAGTTAGCGGAGCTCTGATAGCGATAGCCCCGACGCAGCAGCAGCAACAGCAGCAGAACCAGAAGCAGAAGCGGCGCGCGCCGACTAGCGACGAAACAAACTTCCCCGGGGGGACCGATCGAATCTTCTTACCCCACGAGCCCACGAGCCTCTCTCTCTCTCGCTCTCTCTCTCCTGGCTCACTGCACGCAGCTCTCGGACTCCCTCTCTCACTCGCTGCACCGACTCTATATACCTTCCTTCCTTTCTTCCTCTCCGCCACCCTCTCACACGCGCACCCGCCATCGATTCGGCTGCTGCTGCTGCTTCTGGCTTTCTCTCTCTCTCTCTCTCGCCTTTGCCGCGTGCACTCGGCGCCTCTCGCCCTCTCTCACTCCGAAAACCGCTTCCATAGAGCTCGGCGAACCTCAGAGATATTTCATCGCGAAATTGTGCCGCGCCCGGATTTAATATATAAATGCGCGCGCTCCCGAGTTCCCTTCCGGTCTCCTGAAAAGTGACGAAGTCTCGCTTTACCGACCGAGTAATAGAGACCTATAGCTGCTTCTATTCTATATATACGTTCCTCTGACTCCCTCTGTGTATATGTAGACACGGGATTTTGACGTTGCATCGATGCTTGTCCTCGCATGAGTAATAAATTGTTTAGAATTTGTTTCCTTTACTTTCTTTACTGTACAAATGCTTGTACGCTCGGAACATTTTGTAATGCCTTGCACTTTCAGAAAGCTTTCAGTCGAGCTGCACAATATTTTTTCCTTCTCTTTCGTTTGGTGGGTAGAATTTTATACTAAAGGTGCGCGCAAGGCACTCTCGAGAATTTTTATTTTCTCCGAGCATTTTATTCAGAGCGTCGCCGATTTCTCTCAAATATTTCCTTTCGACTACGTTTCTTAAAGAGAAATGCTATAGTTAGTCTTTTCGAAAGAGATATTTTTTAGCGAAAGTCTTTAGTTTTTTAACTGTACTCTTGGCAATTTACTGTGGTTTTTGGGTTGGTATTAAAAAAATTAAACAGCTCCTTTTTATGCATCATCTTTGAAATTTTAAATCTTGTATAAGACTGTTTGATCGTTTGATCTTGAATCGTAATTTTTAATGAAAGGCAGTAACGAGATACTTTACATTGTTCGAGTTCGTTATGCGAAATTCTTATTCTTATTTATTCTTTTTCATCTGAGGAGTCCTGAAAAGTTTATATTCGTAAATTCCAGAAAGTATACTTGAGTGTATATTTCATCTCATTGTATATCATAAAATGAATAATATTAAAATTGGTTTTATCTTAAATATCATTATTCCGTAGTAAAGATTTACTTATGCAGCAGTCAGTCAATGTGTATCTGCCGTACATATTAAATATTTAAATTTAATCTGAAAAATCTCTAAATGAGCACTCTTGCGATTATATATTATATTGATTTTTCCATTTTAATAAATGTATGGTTATAACGTCGCGTATAGCTGCATTAAATTTAAGGGCACATCGCTGCAAAAAGTGAATTATGGTAAACCTGCCGAGTGCGAGTTTACCCAACGCGTTTGTCAAAATATTTAATATTTAATAATCAAAGAATAATTGTATTCGAATCTCGTGATTTTGCATTAAAATTTTAACGCTTCTTCGTCATGAATAAACGCACAGCTTAAACGTAGCATAAAGAATCGCCACTGTGATGCAAAATAAGTTGAATATTTTAAAATTTCGAGTTAAGTTGGATATAGAGTAACACCACGATTTCAGCGAATATATATCTCCCGATCTGCTCGATTTCTGGCACGATGAAAAATGGTCGCTCGATCACCTAATAACGTTCCGTATCGCGAAATTGCTCAAGAGATAGTCGGCAATCGATAGTTATGGCTTCTACACTGTTACCTACCCATATATCCCTCCCTTATAAGTATTCTCGTAGTGCATGACACGCTTCTTAGCTTTATGCTCTCGCGCAGGTTTATTGCACAGGCTTGCTTGGACTTTTTACCCCAGATCCTCACCCTCTTTGAAATCCCAGTTGGTTTTCATCCCTGTATACCGCGCTTCTTTACACATACTTGTATAGTATATACAAAGCTCTGTACACATACATGGTCATCCAGTGGTATCGTCACCTTGCGACTCGAACTGCAAACAATGAGCAGCCTGCCGCCATTGTCACGGGTCTTCGGCTTTTTTTTGTGTCGCGCGATACTAATAATGCCAGAAACGCCTCCGAGGCTCTCGACTTTCCTTTTCTCTTTTCCTTCTCTCCCTCTCCTTTTTCTTTTCCTATCTCCTCTCTCAATGGCCTTTGTCGCGTGCAATATACACGCTCGCGCGCGCCCCGTGACAAAAGATCGCGTCGGGAAAGCCGTATAACTGGGGGATC
The DNA here is from genome assembly GCA_900490025.1 of Megastigmus dorsalis. Lineage (NCBI taxonomy): Eukaryota > Metazoa > Arthropoda > Insecta > Hymenoptera > Megastigmidae > Megastigmus > Megastigmus dorsalis. Next base: position 3,428 of record UELU01090796.1, read on the forward strand.
CGCGTGATTATGGACCAGGATGGAGAGATTCTATGGGAGGAGGAGGAGGAGGAGGGGGATGCTCCCTCTACCCGCTTCTAAATGGTACACCGGTAATTGGTCTTGCGAGGATTCGCACAATTGGTTGCCTACTTGGTATTTGCAGCCATGGAGCATTTTTCCTCTCGCTGCGTTTCGCTTATTATCGATATTACCTTCAAGGGGATAGTCATTCATCATTTATAAACTATTAAAGCTGTTAGACTAAGTTAGGTTAATTAGAATAACTAAGCTTTTAACAAATTTTAATTGCAGATTCAAGTTTCAAATATTTATTGCAAAAGTAATCTTCATTTGGACCGACATATTTTCATTACTTATTTACTGCATTTTGAAGTATTTTACATTATAATTTTAACAGCGCGCTGTCAAAGCTCTTTCACTAATTAGCAGTTAGCTTTCAACTCAGTAACTTTTTATACAAACGCTCAATTCCAATCAAATTATCCTTGACATCACATTATACCTGCACATGAATAAGACCTTCCTGACATTTTTACTTTACCGCACTTTTTACAAAGATTTCAGAATAAATATTTTATTTTTAAAAAACTGGCATGAGCAAGCAAAGCGAAAATGACTGGTACAATAAAAGAAGCTTCAACAGATTATGCGAATGATATTCACCTTTATTTAAATTTTCCAGTGAAGCGCAATTTCATGCTATAATTTATATTTCATGATAAATGTGAATTGGTTCGCATAAAATCTATCAGTTATTTTATGATTTCGCTTGTACTTATGACCAAGAAATAAGTAATGTAAGAGAAATTTAAATATTTAAATGGACGATGAATGATATATATTTATGTAAATTCAATAAATTCATTCGGGTACAGTGAATCTTACTTAATCTTCATAACAAATTAGTTGAGATAATTTATTAGCGCCGTTATCCCAAAAAATAATCTTTATCGAAAAAACTGCACATAGAAAAAAGAACTTTGTTTTTTTGTTTTTATAAAAATGTACATTATTATATTGCTACATAAGTTGTATGGATTCTAAAAGATTATTATAGATCATCTAACGAGGGGGAAAACGCGAATAGCCTTTTATTGTGATTTTATTCAGGCATACTTAAATATTCATAATAAGTATGCATGCATTATATACAGAGATTTTATACTGCATCGCAGAATATGACCGCCAGGCATTTAAGAGGCACCGCATAAAAACTTATTGAGATTTAAAATTCGATATCCAAATGCAAAGCCTCAGCATAAAACATCATTAAATAATCTTAAAATTGTATCACAATAAATATTTAAAAAAAAAAGACTAATCTTGTACCCTAGAGATCCTTTATTTGCATTTTCACACTGTCGAACCCCATCAAAGTCCTATATACATGTATATACTATTCCATCACCCAAAAAATATTCCATTTTATAAATTGTACGACAGAGTTGACAGGGTACTCATCTCGGCGCACATTCTTCCGTATGTTTCATGAAGGCCGCGCAGCAGCCAGGTTTCGCTCCTAAGGCAGACACAGCGTTGAAGGAGGTGGCAGGCCGCAGTCGGTGCAGAGCCAAGATGATTCGCGATTACGTGATGCTGCTGTCGTGGCTGTGCACGGTGAATGGCAAGGAAGGCAAGTATATACATCTACAGCACAGACGTACTCGCATGGCTTTGCATATACGTGCAGCTGAACAGCGGGAGGGGTACAATAATATTAAGAGGGGGGAGGGGGGGGTGGGGCAGGTGACGCGCGAGGCTGCAGGCACGGCGGCTTTGTCGCACCTGAATGCGATCGATTATTCAAACGGACGATTCTCGTGTTTCCAGGGTATTTTTGGCACATCAGCGACATACACTACGATCCGAACTATTCCATCCAGGGCAGCAGCGATGGCCGTGAGTATACCATAGTCAATTACTTTCCAGCCTTTACCCTTTTAAGCTTGGAATTGTCCGACACGCCGTGACTCGCAGCTATATACATGAATATAGAGCAAGAGAGAGAGAGAGAGAGAGCGAGAGCCGGTGAACACCTGCGCTAGGCAGCATAGACTGAAACTGACAAACGCTATTTTGTTTCACTTTTAAGCTGACTCGGGCTCGCTCGATTGGGATTTTAATAGATTCATGACTTTATCAATACGACCAATGATCCTTTTTTAGGAACAAATATCTGCCACGGTGGCTATTGAAATTTCCCCCCTGGTCATTGACTGAAAAATCAAAAAAATCGTTTTCATAATAAAAAATGGATGCACTCGACATTTTCGGTATGGTAAATAAGAGAAGAATGCATTTTTTAACAAAACTAATTGTGAAATTATTGGCAGTCCAAAGTTTACTCAAAATTCAATCGATTAATGTAATTTTCCATAAAATACTTTTTCATACAATACTTTTTCCATTAAGATTCCAAATCCAACTGAAAAACAGATATAGTGATATTCGTTTTGGTCTATGAATAAAACACTAAGGCTTCTTGTATTCTAACAAAACATCAAATTAGAAGCAATAATCCAACACCATTCGTCAGTACACAAGTTCTTTCACGGTACGAAGTAAGTACTGGAGATCTGTTTACTGCTAAAGTGACTTACGATCCGCGCGCTTAACCGTTTAAACTTTAAATTCATTCAAAAGTTTTTCTGTCGCACTTAAGATTTAAAAATAGTCACAAAAAAACATTTTAACGATGGTTACTTTATAAGTTACATTTGAAATATTATTACGACAATTTATCTTCTAAATCGTTAAAAAATAATATAAGAAGTTGAAATATATTACATTGTTAGCAGCTTTATCGAAGCTTTCTATAAAGATCTTTTGTAAAGAGATAGAAATATAAATTACTAAGTTTTCAATTAAGAAAAATAAATTTTTCTTCAATTTTAATTGGATTATAATATTTAGTAGTTGCCCATAGTCACAGTATGCACAATTATGTGTAATTATTTAAAAAATTGTACTTTTACTCTGTAAATATTGCAACCAGAAAATGTAATAACACTTTGTATTGTATAGCATAATAATCTCATTGAGAGATTAAATCTGCTCTAACAATAAAAAAAATATTTAGTAGTAAAACATTTCATCTTATTCATCCTAGAAGCAAGTAAGGGTTACGAAATGTCGTTAACTTCCGGAGAGCTCAACCTAAAAGAAAGAAATAGTTTGAAAATTTACGATCAAATACCAGAGCTACAGTGAAGTTTCGATATATAAGTATAAAGAAAAATGGGTTGAACGTCTAGGGCGTACTTGAAAATTCGTGTAATGGTAAAAACGGTTATAGGAAAGAAAAATTATCGATTCACTTGTCTGCACTTCTATCCGTAGCTTTTCAGATTCCGCTTGACAGCGTGTTAGTAAAAGAAATTACTTGTAATCTTTAAAAATTAAAATAATTATCTCTGACAACGGCAAATAATATTGAAGTCAGTTTGCTTAAAAATCTGTTATAAAAATTATATTAAAAATCAAAATTATACCCAGTAACTGCTATTAGAAATTGGTATAATGAAACAAATGAATTAATTAAAAATGTAGAGGCATTATAAAGAAAACAAATTATTCCCTGTACTTCTCTAGCGTTTGTTATTTACGGCGAAAAAAGTATAGCTCGAGCAGTTACAATAGCAATTACAGAAACATACAATTTAAAGCGAAAATTCGTGGGAATTACGCAACTAAAAAGCTGTAAATTCCTCGGGTTAAATAATTCTCTCTTAAACCTACCTGTTTTAATTTTAAAGTGCCCACGTGTTTATTTGGGAAAACAGTTTTAAGAGGTATCGGCCCTTTACTAAATATCTAAATTCAGTAACTTATACTTTTAATATAAAAAGGTTTTTCATAAAATAAAAAACAATATTTTAAGTTATTAAAGTAAAATATTGAATTTTTAAAATGCAAAATTTTGTTCACGCTCTTATGAGGTTATATTAATTTAATCAGAATAAGGAACAAAATATACTTAGGTACGCAATAACCTTAAATAAATAAAAAATAAATAAAAAATAAATAAATAATAAATACGTGTTTTTCGTAATAAAGATCCTAAAGCATATATATATATATAGCTGCATAGCAATATAGTGTGCCCATTCATCAATTTTATAATATATAATACATCATGAAGTTTTTCTTAAATATACAATTACTCAAATTATCATGTGTACGTATAAAAAATCATGTTTTTGTATAGAATAATAATTTATAAAATAAGTTTGATACTAAAAAATTCACTTACTTAGATTCATTTTGTATAGTTATTAGGTACTTTGTCTACCAAAGTCACTAAAGACCCTCCTGAAATGTATTGCAGGCATGTCAATACATAAAAGATAATTTATGACAAGTAATTTATAAATAAATGGATGGAAGTAACTTGGCGTGTACGAGAATGACACTTATGTGGTCATATAGTTTAGTCTGAAGTACATTGTCAGTATTGGTACATCAGTGGTTCGAGGAAGCCTTCTATAAAGCTCGTTTAGTAATGTTCGCGAAACTTGAAACAAGATACGCTTAGTAATAGGTTAAAATTATATGTACTGTACAATGGGCAGGAATACCCGATAGACAATTAAAATTATTTATCGAATAGAGTAATAACGTCGTTTGAGCTAAGTGCTTTTCAAATGAAAAACTTATAGATTGTTTAACAAATAACATATAGTCATTTTGTAATATCAAAGTATAAAAATGCATAATATTAGTTTAGGCGAAGCTGAGGTTAGCTTATTTAAAATTGCGTTTTCGTCGGTTTTCGCTTGGTGAAACCAACACAGAAATAAAAGTATTTGTATATTTTATGAAAAGTTGATTGAATTTTTTACCTTTGTTATTTCAATTTAGCTTCAATTTTCATTATTCAACAAGTTTGTAAAACCAAAACGAAAATTAATCTGTGAAGAATCTATAGCTTGATCATGCTTAATATTTCCTGCAATAAATCTTTCGCAAGTATTTTTGGCAATAATATAATGACTAAACTAAAGAGACAGGAAATAAATAACCTTTAAAATTTTAAATGAAATCTATTTGAAGTAATCTTTAATCAGTCATTCACTTTTTCAAAATTTCATAAAAAGATAAGGAATTATGGATCTCTATATCATTATTTTATCTATTCTGAATTTTAAACGCTATTTTCTTTTGTAAATAGATAGTAAAGCATGGCTATAGATCGTACGAAAGAAAGGCTTAAAATATGTCGAAAGTATAGAAGCAGAGGTTTAATGTTCATATAGAGGGCTGAGAACAATATGACGGAGTTTTGCGCGCCGAGGTCAGCATTCCTTCCTACGTCCTCCGGGCATGTTCCGTCGAGAATCCCATCCTTCCTCTATCGTACATCTGGCCTCTCCATGAAAGTGGGCGACAAAAAAGCTGGCGCGCGCACAACGAGAGCAAAATAAAATATAAAAATAGAGCAGAGCACCCTCGCCGCGATAAAACCAGCCGCATGTGGCTTTTGTGTATGTGTGTCGCAGGATGCTGGAACACGAAGGGCAGCGGCGCGGACATCGGACTGCACGCGAGGCTCAACGACAAGATGCCGAGCGCCGGCGTCTACGGCCACTACAACTGCGACTCGCCCTGGGCCCTCATAGAGTCCGCGGCTAAGGCCATGAAATCCATCCACGGCGACGGCATAGAATTCGTCCTCTGGACCGGGTGAGTTTCGCTCGCCGTATCGCCGCTATTCCACCAGCCGCCGAGCTTATTGTGCATGGCTGCTCGACCTATTCATATATATATATACGGCCGTATAGCGCAATCTTAATCGATCGGGATGTAACTGTTAATGGACCCGGGAAAGACGCGTGCGATCTCCTCCGCGAGTGGGAGACGCAATCTCGTGGAGGCTGCTACGGCAGCTTGATGGCCGCACTCCGCGAGCTGTAGGGCGTTATTTCGAGGAGTAATATTGAGCGCGGCGCAGTAGATGGCCGAGTAAATCCGCTGCTATTGGACCGTTTCGCGGGCGTTGCGACTGATAATGTCGCTCGTCGGCTGGATTCTTCTGGCCAAGTTAATCCGACACTGGCTCTCTCAGCGATGCATTTTCTTTGTATTCTCCATGCTTTTGTTTTGCATTTCGAACAAATTTATAATTTTGTCAATTATGCCGCGAATTTCTGTTTAACTCCAATGCATATTACCTATATGTAAACCGCATTCGTTTCGTGCATTAAATGTGAAGTAAATTTAAAACCTTTTTCAGGTATTTCAGTAATGCAAAGCTCTACAAAATTTGTACGAAATTTAAGAATCGTGCTTTTAATATAGTTTTTTAGTGAATTGTTTATTGTTAGTGTTTTTAGTGAATTGAAATGATTTTAAACAATGTGCGATTATAACTTTTCTCCGTAAAAATACTTTGTATATTTGAGTGCGTTTCAGTTTCATGTTTTTGTAAAATTCTACGAAGCTTTGGCATTAGGTACCTCGAATTTATTTTGTCACTGCAACAATATTTGTGAAAACTTTTTAATTTACATATTTATTCATACAATTTTTCATTTATACATAGCTGCATTTTTATGCAGCAAATTTTTATTAAAGCTTTGTAACAAAAGCACGCTTTTCAGTAAATCAGTTTTTTTCTAAAACTAAATACAATGACAACTGGAAAATTTAACTGCGCACAATATTCAGCTTTTTGAAATAATTGTATAAGAATAATTTTGAAATTACAACTTGTCTTTGTACAATATAATAATGACACGACTAAGCTAACTAAAGAGAGACAATAAAAAGATATAAGTTTATTGCAAAAAGTTAAAACCGATGGTGACGTTCAAGCTCGCTCAAGAGTGAGGAAAAAAAAGCGCAATAAATTATATCCAGCAAAGCCAAAACATATTTGCGCGATATTTTTAAGAGCCACTTCCTGCCATCGCTAGCTGAAAAGCACTAAAAAAAGAAGGCGAAGGGGTAAGGTCGCATATAAGCCAAGAATAACGAGGTTGGATTTTGTTCTCTGCAACTTTCTTAGGGACGCCCTGTCACGGTACGATGGCATGACGGAGGAGTCGCGGCTGCACTACCTCAAGAACATAACCGACCTGCTGTCGCACACGTTCACGGGCCAGTTCGTCTTTCCCGTACTCGGCCACGAGGACGTCGGCCTGAACTTCTCTCAGATTGCCAATCTCTGGAGCAACTGGTTACCCGACGATGCTCTCGTCACGCTCAGGGAGAGTGAGTGATGTTTTATTAGCGTTTCACCTCCCCTTCCCCTTGCGTGCAGTTAGGCAAATGCGCGGAGACGCCCGCCAAAGTAGTTGCCCCTTCCCGGTTTTTTCGCTTTTATAGTGCGCAAAAAATTTACGTGCTCTACATTAATCAAGTATAAACGAGAAGGACTTGAAGAGGGATTCAAGTTTTTTTTTTTTTTTTTTTTTGAGGTCTTTTAATTAAGGGTGTTGACATACGTGATCTTGTCTAAATTTAAGAATGAGAAATGCGCTTTTACTTATTCTGAAGCAGTAAAGTATAATCGAATAATTTTTGTTCTTAAATTTCGCAGCTAAAGATAGTAAGGAAAAATCTAAAAGTAGTTTCGATGGCTGTACGTTTTTCTCGTTCCCGCCATTACCATATTTTATAAATAAAAGTTATATTAACTAATATCGAATAGCACGTAGCTTTTTACTGTCTCACTTTTTACAAACATCTAGAGTAGGTTAATGCACTAATTAAAAATTAATTATGCAGAACGAAATTATAATGCAGAACGAAATTATAAGTAAAACCCAAATATATAAGTAAAATATTAAATAAGATCATGGCTTCATCATTTATACATGTACATAATTCATTATAATGACTTTATTTACATAAGTTTTCATTTCTAAAGTTCCTCAATCAACTATATTTACGATACGAAACGCTTTATTTGACATCAAACACAACTCGTCTAACTTTCCCTATTGACATTAAACTACTGTCCCTCCGCTTCTTTCTCGACACCGGTCCGCACACCGCACACGAAATAATCCCCAGTCACAAAAGCGTCAGGTGCCGAAAACAAGCGTAACTCAAAATCCGCGGATCTAAGCGCTTGAGCATATGCAGCGTAACCGCCGTCACTCTAATCACCGGACCGCAGCCGCAGTGAAATATTGTTCACCGGCGAGACTCGCCGAATTCCCTCGATCCGCAGCAATTAGAAGTGCATATCGACCGACCTGATTCGGGGCCGGTGTTACCTGGTTATAGCTTCAAATCGTCACTCGATAACTAATATGCGCCCTTGTGTGTGTGTGGGTATCATATCCGTCTCTTTTCTGTCCGCAGACGGCTACTATATGATCGAGCAGCGCTCGAAGAATTATCAGATCATATCCCTGAACACGAATCTGTGGCTGGGCGCGGGCGTCGATAACCGAGTGCCGAGCCAACGAGCCACGGGCAGTGGGGCCAGCGGAGTTGTGGCCGCAGCCGCGGCAGCCGTCTCCACCGGCTCGGACCCGGCCAATCAGTGGGAGTGGTTCAAATCGGTCCTCAACAAGGCCAGGAAAAAAGGAAAGACCGTGAGTCCTCTTTTCATTTTTATTTTTCATTCATTATAATATCAATATTTTCTAGATGATTTAGGCCGATTGTTATCATACGAAATTATGATTGATTTTGTCGCCCGACTTGTTGCGAAGGATGTTTGGATAAAAGTTTGGAGGATTCGAACCAATTGTATCGGTTACTTAAATATTTTTCTAATTCAAATGGCAAATTTAGAATTAATTACATCTCGAATTTTAATGTCACAAAATGCTACACGAGACAGTACATCGCAAAAATCTATTCGAAATAGTAAATCCATTTGAACGCGACTCACAAAAAGTATTTGTATATTAATTACAGTAAATTAAAATTTTATTCTTAGTTTCGCATAAAGGAGACTAATATAAAAGAGTTATTTATGAAAATTTCGTACATAACACTACAGTTATTATTAAATGTTTTATTATTTCATTTATTTATAAATTATATACTACATACATACTAGAACAAATAATTGAGATTGAGGACGCTAAGTGGCAATAAATTGGCTGCAGTTTTACTTAGCTTATCTGAAATTTGAAAATTCTAGAAAACTTTTCTTTCAAACAGCAGCGGTCGTTAGCTAGATATGAAGTCTCAATTAAAATGCAGCAGAAAAATCATTGCGTGCGCTCTCTTGTTTTCTCGTGACTAATGAGCAGTGTTATAACACGTCACGTTCGCCAATCCATGTCAACATCAATCGTTCATAATTAAAAGTTTTTTAAATACAATATCTTATACATCTATAATTAATAGTATACATATATACGTGTAATTCAAGTATAATTCATCCGACTGAAGCATCAATTAATTTTATTCGAATGATTACCAATTAATTTATCAAATGCTTTATATTCGTGGAATATATCATGTTGAGATTATCGTTAAAAAAATAACAGTTAAACAAAGTAAAGTTTTAAATACAAACATCAATTACTTGATTATTCTTTGGCATGACAACTCGTCACAGAAACTTTGTCGTTGGAAATATAATTTTTTGCGCGAATAGTAGAGGAGGTGAAACGAAAAAGCTCCGATATTTTTAAACGCACGAGGTTCGGGGAATGGTTAAAAAGTAGCCAGCAGCAAGACTGGGAGGGGGGACATTGAGCAAGAAAGGACAACATCCAGCTAGCGGAAAGCAGTGCAGTGCGGGGCCACAGCGGAGCAGTAACAGCGTAGCGTTAGCTTTATCAGGCATCTCAATTAAAAGCAAACAGCAAAAACAAAAGCGAGCAATCGCGGCCCCGCTTGTTTCGCACTCGCGTGTGTTACAACAGCTACGCGTACCCTAGCAACCCTGCACAGTTCTCTCCCACTCGCACAGAGAGAGAGAGAGAGAGAGAGAGAGAGAGAGAGAGAGAGAGACATACATACGCGTACAAAGGGGCACACGCGAACAGGACAATTGCATCAACTTCCGCCACTGGAATCATAAACATACCAGTAGTTTACTACCGGCATAGATAATGGATTGTTGGCGAAGAGGTGGTGGTGCAGGGAAGGGAAGAGGATGGGAGGAAGGGGCCGGGGGTTGGGATGGGTGATGGGGGTACGCGGGCCATAAGTGGGTGGAGGCGGGAGGGAACGGGTGGGAACGGGTGGGAAACGGGTGGAGTGCCATACGATATTCACCGGACGAAACTCGGGGCCGCACGTGCGCGCTTCCTAATGCAACTGGAACGTCCTATACACATGCACGGTGTGCTGCAATATGTGTGTCAGTTCGCGAGCTGGTTATCCCTGTGTGGTCCCTTTAACCATATATACATGTAGCCGTGTGTGTGGGGTGTAGGGAAGGAGAGAGAGAGAGAGAGAGAGAGAGCTTCTGTAGCGTGCAGCCTCACTGCGGCTCGTGTGAAAATTCGTCGGATGCCCCCCCCCATGTGTGTTTATGCAGATTCGTTAGGATGTATGCTCGCTTCTACAATACCAGTGTTTATGCGAGTGTCCGCCACATGGATATGGGTTAAGGGATGGGTGCATAAGTGTGGATTATACACATGTTGGAATTTGCGAATAAGAGTCCTCGTAACAGTGTGAGTGGCTGCACGTGTGTTCTTTACCTTTGTGTACGTGTAAACTGTGAGAACTTTGGCGATTAATCGCGTAATGGTCATATCACGTGGTAATGCGCAATAACTTGGATTGTATAGCTCAAAAAATAGACTATGTAGATATCTATAGATTCATTATGTATCACTTTGAAAAGTGATATTTAATGCATGAAAAGCTTTAGATTATATTACATTAGTAAAATTTAGCAATGATGAATAAATTCGAGTTGCATAAGTATGAAAGTCTTCTGTTCTACTTTATATATTATGGATTTATGTACATAAATTATTGTAGATATTTCCATATTTGTTCCCAACCAAATTGCAATTTAAATCCTAGAAATCACTCAAGACGAGCTCTTTAGAAAGAGTCTCAAAAGTTGGCATCCTTCTATAAACAAACGTTCACAATCCATGGTTATTAAAAATTCTTTAATTTCTATAGTTAACTAATTGAACTAAAATAATAATTATATAATTTTAATTGGACCATATTTATAGAAAGTTTTAAAAATCGATTTAATAAATATTCAATTAAAACAATAATAAAATTATCCTTTCTGCAGATCGCTTTTGTAATTCATCGAAGTAAAATGGCCTTTTAAAAACTAAATTTAAATATTGGAGTTGTTTTATAATATTTTATTAATCCCAGAATAATTATAATGATTCTTGGGTTGTTACCAATTATTTCAAATATATTATTATAATTATATAATATTATCGAAATGTATATTTCATTTTAATATTGCAGTAAATCTCCTTTTTGCTTTGCTGTACTTCATTTATTTCAAATTATCCGCAACGATAAAGAATAAAAGAGAAGCATAAAATTACAATTTCTCTTACATACATATGCTAGAATTTTTAAAATGACAAGTATAAAGCTACTAATAATTGAATTAATCAATCATTCGAAGTGAAAAAGAAATATTCATTTGATCAAATAAAGCATCGTATAATTACTATCAATAAATATCAATAAATATTGGACGATTTATACAATTTTCAGAATCGTTTAATAACAGAGATGAATTTCACATGAAAATTGTTCTTTTTGCCACTTCTTTATATGCTT
>UELU01090798.1:0-16656 GCA_900490025.1 Megastigmus dorsalis
TATATATATATATATATATATATTTACTTTTAATCCGCTTTTGAGGGCGAACAAATTTATTCAGGAACTTTGTTTTCCAAAATACTAAATACTTCACAAATACGCCCACGAACTATAGCATAAATTTTAAATAATTCCAACAGATAGCTATGTAGTATAGTCGAGAAAAAAAGGAACAATTCGATCTGTACTATATACGTAACAATGTGCTCGGAAATTCGTTAGTTCCATTTGATGACGTCATCGTCTCGGATATATTTCGGATAAAACACGAGGCCGTTAATGCTTATGGCCTACGACGCGTACCAGCCGGTACACGGGACAAATAATTATACCGATCATTTCGCTGTGGGCAAACAGGTGTGCTATATTGCGACACCATTCTGTTGTACTCCTCTGCAGTTATCGCACTCCATCCTACACGTTACATATTCCGCACCTCAGGATGAGAAACTCGCCGCCTGCACGTCATATAATTATATACATACACGTCGAAAGATTCTAATTTGGCTAAATGCCCTACTTTGGCAGCCAAGGACATATTAAGAGCCGTTCATATTTCGATCTTGACGCAGGGACGCATTTGTAATCGTTTGTATAGCTTGTGAGCCGAGTTTCAACCTAATCTCCGGGCTAATGAGGTGAGAAATTTTCATCGAAACTTTCCTCCGCTGCTGCTTTTGAATAATTTTGTTCTTAAAATGAAATATCCGATATTAGGCTGAAAAATTATGGTTGTTACTTCGATTTTCAAGAACATTCACTCTTACATTTGTTTCAGGATTAACATGACGTAAATAATTTAGAAAAATGTAGACTATATTTTTGTAGTAAGTTTTGCGATCTTCGAAAATTACCAACTATGATATTTGCAGTAATTGTTATGCATTGGATGTTATCAATATAAAACTTTCTCAGTCAGTTGAGTGTAAATATGAAAAAAAGCTGATCAGCGAAAATGCCGTTTATCGATGTTTTCTCGTTTGCTCGGCATTGTATATATAGATATGAATATAACCCGTATCATCAATCTACATACTCTGTTGTTGTACTTCGTGTTATTGGCCAAACAAAATATTGCACGAACTGTAAGCAAAATACATGCGATGAAATTTTTTTCTCCCCTTTGTGTGTGCTTTTACGATATAGTCCACGAGACGCGCACAAAACAATATTTAAACTTACTTCATAATACGGGAGAAAAAATTCAACGGTCTTGTATAATGAAAAGTTCTCAGGTACAACAGTGGTTCGTAGAAAGTACAAATGCGGTCGAAAATTATTCCACTTTCAATTGAATCCCTTCCGAAAACATTCGTTCATAACAATATGTAGTAACTTCCAGAAATCCCTATTGTGTACGCCATTGCATAAAATATTGCAATAATTCAATCTACGTACACATAAAGTACGGAAATTTTGTACAATAGGGAGCTGATTTCAAGAAAACACGTTTTCCGATAGAAATATCATATACGCATACATTTGTTTGCTATAGGCTCGTAAAATAAACAAACGACAACACATACTATTCGATGACTGATATTAATGAACGTTTTTGATAAATTACCCAGTGTACGATATAATATTGAAAAGCGAACTGTACCAAATTCTAAACAAATTGATCAATAATTATTGAAAGAGAATCAATTCATGAAATTTGCATAGATAACAATATCTCCGATATCTACGTTGATGTACATATAAAATGATTAGCATAAATATAAAAGATAATTTGTTCCGTAGTACACGTAAGAAAATTATAGAAAATAAATGTTTGACACCGTCGATTCCATAGATGAAATTGAAATCGACTCACCATATTGGCGCTTGTGTACTTTTTTTTTCTCTAGAAGAACGAGAATAGTCCGTACAATGCATTTTAGTTGTCGATGTGGCGACATGCATCCTGAAGAAAGTGTATCAATAGTTTCGTAATAATCGACTTCCAGTCACTGAATGCACTACGTTTGATTACTTTTACCGAAACGTGTATACTGTCAGAAGCGTGTAACTGAGCAGTTTAAATATTCACGTTTGATGTTGATAAAACTGTATATTCAATATGCGGAACGGGACACAGAAATGTGATTTGAACGATGGAATGCATTATATGTATATAGTCAAATTTTTCTGTTTCCACGTAAAAAGTATTCATATTATGTCGCATGTGATTACTACGAGTTTGTATGGGATGTCAGTTCCGAATAATTTCATTTCACACTCTTAAGAAATGATAAATAAAGTAGGACGTAACACTTTTAAAAATCTAGCAAATTTCGAATTCATTCGACTTTTCCAAATGACGAAATGTCGCGCGCGGCGCAAAAGAACAAGGCCAACAAACTTTCCTCTCGCGGTAATCAACAAAGATTCCTCTCTCTCTCTTTCCCTCTCTCTGAAAAAAGACCTCCACTCCTTACTTTTCTTGGAAAAGAAGAAAGCGAAAAATGTTTCGGAACTACACTCGGTGTATCCATTTGCCCTCTCGGCATACCTCCACCCTCAGCACGCGAATCACCGAAATTCGCAAAGTCTTAGCTCTCTGCAAGACGCCGCTCTGCTAAAAAGCTCACCCTCATTCGCTCTGGATCTTACGCGAAGGCTGTATATATAGAGGGGAGGGAAAAAATCTAATAGCAACGCGTCACTGGGGCTCGCCGAAAAAGGAGAAACGAAGCGAGAGAAAGAGTAAGAGACAGAGAGAGAGAGATAGATAAGAGGGGATATCGCGCGCTACGTGCGGCAACGGCAGCTAATTAATGTCGTTTGTAAAACTCGATATCCACGCGTCGCTCTTTCGCGCGAACTTCTCTCTGCCTCTCGAAAGGAAAAACGAGAGAAAAAAGCATCTCGACAGTGCTACTACTTCTCTCGCTTTGCAAAAGAGAGAAAGAGAGAAAGAGAATAGACAGATAGAGAGAGAGAGAGAGAGAGAGAGAGAGAAGGACTTGAACTTCCCTCCTCTCGGGCGCGCAAGCCGCTGTAATCCAATAGAAAATGGGCTGCGAGTCGGTGGCGCGCGCGCAAAAGACCGAGAGAGCGGCAACATCCTCCCCATGGTGGGGGACTCTCTCTCTCTCTCTCTCTCTCTCGCTCTCTCCGTGCCATCCGCCGCGGACACACTCGCACACAGTCTCTCTCTCTCTCTCTCTCTCTCTCTACGCGCTCTTCCTGCACGAGTCTCTCGCACTCTTGGGGGGTCAGTCGACCCGCGAACGCTCAGGCGCGAAGGTCGCACTCACTCGGTCTCGCGTCTTTGGGCTGAACGTTACCCGGCTGTTATCACTTGGCGGAGTAACTATATCCTCGGATAAGACCGTGTGTTTATCTTATCGGTGGAACTGATCGGTTCGGCCACGTTGGCGGATACAATGTTTGTGCTCGACTATTTTTGGTGATATACATGTATTGTGGGGAAACTCGAGGGTTTTCCCGGTGCTACGATGTGGACAATTATGCAAAATGGTATTTATGGCGCTGGGTACATAATTCGGATAAGTTTGGCTGCGCCGTGTGCTCTCCCTCTCTCTCTCTCTCTCTCTCTCTCTCTCGATTTTGAAGCTTTCGCTGGTAGAGCGCGACGAAGTTTGCCGAAAGTTTCGTTCGCTCCCCGATATATAATGGACCCGATTAATTAAATACCGCGTTAATTTAGCGGCGGCGGACGAGCAATTATTAAACTTCCAACTTTTTAATTGCGAATTTAATTGGCATAATCATATTATATATACCCGCCGCGTAAAAAGCTGTGATTACGCTTTTGTCGCGCCTTCTGCGTACACCCCATCCCCGTTTGATTATTGCCTGTAATATAAAATATGTAATTTATAGCGGAAACAGACATTGGCTCTTTAATGACAAGATTCACGTCAATTGCTAAAGGTTGTGGACTTTCACGTGTTCGCTGAAATCCCAATTAAAAAAACAATTCACGCGAAAAATTAGGTTTTAATCAGTGACCTATTTGCTGCAGGATAAACCTAAGTGCTTACTGCAGGTTAGCTATAAGTACGAACGAATTGTTTAAAGTATATTTTAGATCGAGGATGAATTATAATATTCCAGAGCGGAGCGTATGGCTAAATTTCAATATTCTCTAAAATAAACTCGAGGCTCGATATGATGGTATGCACGCACTCGTATAGATATCTCGAGCTCCACGGAATGTCATACGACATTTCTAAATAATGCCGGCAAAGCGTCTCGCGCGCGTAGTGGAATATTTTACGAATTGAGAGTACAGCTGGCGAATTTTCCCGATAATTTCTTCTCAGCAGCCGAGATCCGCGATATCCTCGTCGCGTTATATCGTCTGTGCAGTGCGCGCGTGTGTAGCCTCGCTTCTTGTCAAGCATATATGAAAATGTTTGCATGCAATTCATAAAGGAAGCGCTCCGCATAATTCGTATATACCTGGAATAAAAAAAAAAACAGTCTTTACCGATCGTATGCGTGTATAGGTGCTCAAACATAACCGCATATCAAATGAACAAATAGGAATCCGAAGCGTTCGTCGGTTAAGTAAATCGTCAAATATATATATCCTCGAAACTCACCTCCTTTACGCGTTTGTGCAGCTTACGGACATAATATATATATTCGGGCTTCTGGCCGCGTCGCGAAACTTTGAACGCGCACGCGGAAGTTGAAAGTCCGATAAAAAGAAAAAAAAGAAATGCAACGACTATGCTTAGGGGGTTCGATCGTCGTTGCGCTATACACGCGGGAAAGAAGAAGAAGACGAAGAAAAAAAAAAGAACACAGAAATTCCCGCCCCCCTTGAAATGCAAATGCAAATCCTTTATCACGAGACCTCGATCTGCGTACGCCTCTAAACAGCAGCCTGACTTTAAAATAAAAAGAGCGAGAGTGAGAGAGAGAGAGAGAGAGAGAGAGAGAGAGAAAGGGGCCACCAGTCGCGTTCGATAAAAGTCGTTTCACGCACGGAATGTATATGGTGGTGCAACTGTATATACGGTATGTGTGGGGGGACCGGCGTTTGGCAGTTTGTTAACAGTTCAAAATCCTCCGTCTGGGAGAGCGGTACAGACGTTACGCCCAGAGACTGTCCTGGCCCTGGATTCTGCTTCCTATCGTCGATCCCATTCGTCGCTCGGGCCAATGAAATATTGAATGGACACTGGATGGACGACCACCTCACCGAGAAGAGCGACACGTTTCCGCGTACGCTCGTAGCCAGCAAGACTCTCCTGGGTAACCGCCACTGTCTCTCGCTACGGGCCACTGTTCAGCTGCGACGGCCAAAACTCGAACGCGACTCCCTCTCCCAAGATTGATGGGGCCGAACCAGCCAACCTCGGAGCCCCACTACATACTTCTTCTTTTTCTTCCTCCTTCTTGTTTGCCTTCCCTTCGGACTGCGATTTTTATGCGCCCGGTTGTGTTTTCTTTTTCCTTTTTAGTTTTATCGGCTCTCCGTAGTTTTGCCTGCCTTGAAAGCATATAAATTTCTTAGTAGTCGAGTAAATAGTGGATGCGCGACTATCGGGGGAGCTCTTTTGTGAGCGCCAAGGAGAAGGAAATGCTTAGTATGGGCGGTAGACGGCTGTCGTATCGAGCGCTGATTTCTATACGACTCTGGCCGAACATTCACCTTTATTGTACTTGTGATCTGTAACAGTTGCCGAGGTGCTGTATGAACTGGCGTTTACTAAGTATACGTATAAACAAGTTTTCGTTCTAAGGCATGAAAAATGATGTGTTGGGATTTGGGTGGGCATTTAGCGGCAGTGCATTTTAGATTATTCCACGCTGCAGCATCCACGGGCGACTTCTACATATATAGATTATGATGTATTCTTTACATTTTTAATGAGAATACAATGACAGGTTTTCCAACACTGTACACTATAATTAACTGTTCTACACTAAATGATTGACTTTTATTCAAGCACTGAGAAAAAAAGGATGTCTTGCAATACAATGTCTAATGTTGCATTAACAGTTAATGAATATATTTTCTTGGATTCATTTTAACAAGTGTACGATTCATTAATAGCAAATCAATATTCAATTCGCCATATTTAAATCCGCGCTCATTAACATGAAATAAATAGCGTTTAATATCAAGATAACATTGATTTTCTCAGTCAATGAGTAATATGCCGCGAGTATACTTTGTTGTTCGTTCTAAAATAGTTCAAAGAATATTTCAGTGTAGAAATACTTATTCTAAACGGAGAAAAAGGATGTAGCAATATTTATGATGAATATACGAAAAACTACTATGTTGCGTACCAAAGCTGTGATATACTCATTTTATGGAGATTTTTCTTATGTTTATAACAAAAATTACTATTCAACATAGCAATTTTTATAGAAATTTATAGCCAAAATTACTATGTCCATAGTAATATTTGTTATGAATATAAGAAAAATCTCCATAAAATGAGTATATCACAGCTTTGGTACGCAACATAGTAATTTTTCGTATATTCATCATAAATATTGCTACATCCTTTTTCTCCGTGTATTTACAGTTTAACACTGTAATAATTTATTATATTTACTATCGCGGTGTAATGCAAAAGTTAATATGACAGTCTGTATTGGTTGTAAATTAAAAGATAAAACTCTGATTTATTAACGCTAAAACAGCTCATAACTATTACGGTTGGAAAAGTTTTTACGCTTAAGCGGATAATCCTTATACATGAGGCATTTGAAAAGTTCATTTTTTTGGAGCTATTATACCTTTCAAAAAATATCATCACTGCTTTTGTTACTCAAAATACTGTCTACAAGAAAACTTTCATAACACATAAGCTCGGTTGAAATGATCAAGAAATAATGATCAATTTTATTGAATTCGTGAATGTCTAAATAATACTCTTCAATCCCGTAGAATCTAAAAAAGCATTGCGCAAAAATCACATTGTCGATCCTTTGAACTAAAACTTTGTAGAAAAGCTTCTCTCTGCTTATGTTTTTAATACCAGCGATCGAAAACGCTCGAAGACCTTTTGCTTGAAAGTATTCACTTTTTACACGCGTTAACCTCGTTCCTTTCAGTGTACTTTTATCATTTCTTTCTATTTAAATTATAGATGTACATTTATAGATATGAATATAAATAAATGGATAACGGGCCTGAAATAACGCAAAAAATAAATTAAGAAGCTACGATTCTTTTAAAAACAGTAAATCTCTTTATCGTTTAATTTTTTTTTATTCAGTTTGATCCTTTTACGCTTATCAGCAGATTTTGCACATCGTCAGCTCTATAAATCAATTAATTCACGGTTAAATATTTTAATGTGCGTCACTTCGATTGGACATTTAATTTGAGGATTAAATCAGTAAATAGATCAGATGGAAAGAAAATCGCATTCACGATCCTATCCGTGGATAAATGTCAGAAGTATATCCATCGATGCAAAATAAAATGTAACAGATAAATGTATTTTTACATACAGTCAAAATCAATCCTCTCCGCAGAGTTTTGTTTTGTTTGTTTTTTTTACTTTGTAAAAATAATTGATCTATTTCCTTTGGCCAGACGTCGATCACGATGAAAAATATTCGCAGTCAAAAACTTCAGCCGCGCAGGTGAAATACTGTGTCGCGGGACTCGTTTTTCGCTTCACAACACTTTGTCGAACATCCAATACTGTCCAGCTTCATGGGGTTCATTTTTCATTCTGTTTTTCGTTCGACAGAAAACGCAGCTCCCAAGAGCGATCGCACATTCAAATGCCCAATAAAACCGTACCCGCAAATCCCCAACGACTTGTTGTACACTTGATAAATACAATAATCTACTATATTTCGATGCTGCGAAAAGTTTAATATTCCACCGAACGTCACATTAAACTGAAATTAGTTCTAAAAAATCCAGACCGTCGCGTCTCGAATAATTCTCTGCTCCATTCACGATCTTCTCAGCTTCGCGTTTGATAATCTCCCACTTACACGTACACACGCGTAGTATCCTTATGAGTCGCCGTCTATCTCACCCAGCTTTTATCCCATCTCTCGCTTTGCCTTTTCAGACTAATCCCGAGCCGCTCGCTACCAAAGCGGTCCTCTCTTTCTGTCTCTCTCTCTCTCTGTCTCTTTTTAGAAAAAGACAGAGAATAGGGGAAAAAAGGCACCAGGGATCCAAACACAAAAAACGATAATTTCCCTTATCTCCCGCGACTCGTACTCGACTCCGGCATTTCTCTCCGCTCTTTTCTTTTTTTTTATTTCTTTCTTTTACCTCCTTTGCCATGGCAGGAAAAACAATTGTCCCGAATGCATAAAGGACGCAGACACAAGTTCGCCGGCGACAATTGCGATGGATACATTGTGCGCTACCGCACGTTTGCAAAGTAATGCTATGCAAGGTTTCTCCTCTTGCTGCCTCCTGTATTTTTTTTTCGTCATATACGCGCTTGCAAAGAGGGTAGCTGTTTTGTTGATGCGGAAGTATAGCGACTCACCCGTTGGTGGTTTCTATTCTCTTATTTTCTTCTCCTTCGAGCGACCTCTTCTCCTGTTTTTTTTTTTTTTTTTTTTTTTGTTGTTTACGCGGACTAAAGAGGGAGGCACTTATTGTCATTGGAGGGCATTTTTCTATTTCAGCCGTGCAAAAGGAATGAAAAATTATTCAAATTTAATCCCTCGGACTCTGGCTCCTCTTAGCCGCGTATTCCTTTTTTATTTTATTTCTTCGGAAGGAAGGAAGCGCCGTCGCGCCGCGGTGGTACATTATGAGGGTAGCGAGTTGAGAAATTAAAATTTTTAATGCCGATGTTCTCTCTCTCTTTGCACGAGCGAACTTTGCTCGCACACTTTTCATATTTATGGAGATTCGTACATTAAGAGCCTCATCGAGTCTCGTGTCGAAGGTATAGTTTTTGAGATTTTCGCCATCGATGAAAGAGCAAATTTTGTGAGACGACGCGACCTCTTGGGATAAGCGAGCGCGGAGAATAGCTCCAAAGCAATCGATCGTCAAGCCATTTCAACGGAACAGAGCGAAAGAGCATCGCTTCTCGGGAGTAACGAGGCATTAGAGCATCCCATTGTTTTGGATATAATGAATCTCAATTGTAGCCTCGCCTTATATATACCCTCCCGCGGAACAGCAATAATTACTCCACTTTTATCGCTGGAGTGTGCGCGCGCGTAATGGTGCCGCCTCCTCGAGTATCGCAAATTTAGATTCACCGAGCTGTTTAACATAAGACGCGGGGAGATGATGTATCGCAAAGTGGCGCAGTTATTTCTGCCTAACCTCCCGAGGCGTTAAGCTCGCCGTTATATTGCTAAACTCCTTGGCGGCGAATATGCATTACTCTCCGCGCAGCCCCCGTGTGTCCGATCCACCTGGCATATTTTGTGCACTTGGCTGCAACTTCTCGGCTCTCTCGGAGAATCGTGTGCAGCCTGCATAAGCAGCAACAGCCAGGAGCGCAACTAGAAATATTTACGCATCGCGAAATGCAACGATCAGCAGCGAAGAATAATTGCCACGGTCGGTGGGTGAAATGTGCAGAGAGCCCTGATTACGCCAAGTTCCTGTATACACGTATATATCGATTAAAGCGTAGTTTCCCGCGGTGGATGTGCAAGATCTATCAAGGCATCGGGTATTACCAAGGGAAGGGAGGTGAGGTGGGACTGACCTATAATAAGGCAATTTTGAATTAGCGTAGGATGGTGTTCGCGTTTAAATCTCTGTCTCAGCTGTTACGGAGATATATATATATATATGTGTAAGGTGCTTGTTTGATTAAATCTTCGACGGCGCGGGGATGTAAGCGTGTGTCGTTATTACCGTGGAGCGTACCGTTCGCACGCGCGACTCGTTCATTCAAGACGTGCTCCTTTTGAGTATTCGATTTGAAGCCGAAACCCATAAACCATTGGGAAATGCGATAGAGCAGGGATTTGCGCGGAGGACACACCGCGAGACGATTTCTTTATTGCTTTTCAGTTTTCAATTGAAACGTTGTGGTTTCTTTGCGTTATTTCTGTCGCGAGTTTATTCGAAATATCTTATGTACCGATATGAAAGGATTGTAAATAATATTAAATCTCTATTACGTAAATTGGTTGAGAGTTAAAATTAAACTAATGGTAGGGCAAATGAGGATGTCATTGCTGTATGGATAAATATTTTAATAATTAAAGTTTTGCTGCACATGGCGAAAAAAGCGTTTATCTGGATTTAGAATATACCAAATTTTATAGTTGTCAAATTTTAGGACAGTTAATTAATTTCATTCAAAAAAAAAACATTGTGTTTTTTTTGTTACATTGAGTTTTTCATTCTAATAGTCGAGGTATGATACCGATTACTCAACAATATCAAACATATCAATACCAACAATATAATAACAATATCAATATCAAAAATATCAAAATATCAACTGCTAAACTAATATTGCAGGCTGAACCTTAGCAAACAAGAAAGTATGCGAAACTTTTTTTTAGTATTTCTCAAAGTCTATATTGACAGACACTTTCTTTGTTCCTACCAAAATCAAAGATTTGCTTCTGAATCTCCATACGTTAAAGTCGTCATGGAAAGTATTTTCTTTAGTAAAGTGTTTTAATTTCAATAAAATTTCAATAAAAAATTAATCAAATCCCGAATAATACCAAATGCAAGTATTTGGGTTGCCTTTGTTCCTCAAGTGAATGTAGAAATTCCGAATTAATATTTGTTCAACTCATTAAAACCACAGACAATCTATTGGCACTTGACTTTATCATCAAAGTTAATTAATCAGGTACTCCAATGCACTAATTGATACGTGAACGCGATTGATAATTCATTAGTTTTACGTTATTCCAATCATTAAATACTCTTATGGTAAAATATGTACATACTATAATATAAGATACTAGGAAAATGCGAGAAATTTACTGACACGTCTTGTATTCGCTGTTTCCACTTGCATTCGTAGTACCTTTCGTTCCAAGGCAAAGATTCAACTTTTTAAAATTAAATTTCTGTTCCTAGTAGACGGTACAATTTGCAATATCATCGGGGACAAGTATTTTCAGTAAACTGTCACGCTCCCAATGATTGAACCTTCCAGCAATTCCTATTAATCGTTAATTCGTAAGAAACCATTCAACGTTAAAATAACTGGCAAGAGTACAAAGTAATTAAAGTTCCGGTGAGCCTAGACGCATGTGACCCCTATCGCGTTTAATCCCACACACACACACACACATATATATATATATATATAGGGCCAAGTCTCGGTCAGTACGTGTCTAACCGCCTCGCTGTCTCTTCGATTTTCCAGAGCTAGACCTCGACTACTTGGAGCGTCGCGGAGGTGACGGGTACGAGCCGGAAGTCACGAGTGGATCCGCCAACAAGGAGGAGGACAGTCCAGCGGACAACCTCGAGCGCGTTAAGGTCGTCTTTCTCGGTGCCCCGGGCGTCGGCAAAACCAGCATCATTCGGGTAAGAAGTCTTACCTCCCCGCTCTAACCCTTATACATCTATACACGTACATAAGCTCATCTAATTCTTGCGCGCGAGTCTCGGACCTTTTGCACGCTCCTCGGAAGCTGCGCCAGCTGCACTTGCACACGTGTGCAGATATTGAGATATTGGATCCGGTGGGCGGAATCACTGGACACAGTCCGCAAGGCCGCGCCAAGAGCGGACTATTGGCTTCGCTTTTCAGGCTTTGAAATTTCTATTCTTGGCGACGTAAAACTCGCGCCCTGGACCGATGCTTTGTTGCTGTGAACAATGTTACTGCAGGAGTCTCTCTTATCTTTTATAACTTGCGTCTGGTCAGACGAAAGGAGAGGCGCTAAAAATGGGATATGAAATATTAGTATACGCTATTAAGCGGGGTGTAAATCTTTTATATTTTTAGAAGGATAAGGATTTGCCGGAATTTTGGGGAACCAATGTCAAAATCAAAAGATATCTGACAATTTAGAAGTATTTATAATGTATGAACAGAATGTGGTTGAGTAATCTTTAAATGGGAATATATATAGCAATTTAAGTTTAAAAAATTCTATTTATGTATAAAAAGTAAAGACATCATTCTCAACATGTAAACGAAATACTATATAAATATACATTTAGTTTCATTTCAATAACTATTATGCATTTCATATTTTAATTATAGAATATATACGACGTATAGAATATACACTGAGAAAAATGGATACTGCGCGCAAGAGGAATAATCTGCTTGTGAGATATCCACGTACGGCAAAATAAAATCTACTTGAAGCTAGTAACCGCTCGAATAAAAGAGCGTTTGTCTTTAAAATTAAATTTATTTTCCGAAAGACAAAATCTTTTTCCTGTAAGTAGATAAAGCTTATTCCATGAAGTAGAAACTAATTTCCCTTCTAAAGAAAATTTAAGTCCTTTCATAAGAACCTTATCCGGTGCAAATGGATAATAGCTCCGAGTGTTAATATTCTACACAAATCTTATAGAACATATATCATATGTGTATATATGTTTAGACATAATCATTTGGAAACTAGCGCCGAATGTAGTAAAAAACTTCGACTTTGTTGTGTACATATTTCCAAAATCTATAGATTTTATATTATATTGTGCACAATAGAAGTGCTCGCGTTAGTCTGATTTTCGTCACCAAACCGTGCACGTGCGTTATCCGCAAAAATGCAGAAGCCGAAGACAATGGACGAATTCTTAAAAGAAAAGTCCTAAAAGAAGAATCCTCGAAAGAAAAGTCGTTTCATACGAGAGGATTTTTTTCTAAATGAACTACAAGAATAAAGTAGAAATGAAGAAGATGAATTTGATTACAAGAAAAAATCCTTTTGTGGTTGGAGGATTCTGGTCCATGTAAGAATATAATTTTATCAAAAATAAATTAATGTAATGATAAAATGATTAAGCTATTTCAATGAAGTATGTAAGTCAATCTTTTATGATAGATTTCCATCGAATGGATTTCTTCTTATTGTCAGTATATACCAAATATTTTCAAAAATACTTTAATCACAGATTTAAAAGATTTCTATTATAATTGAATCGGTTTCTTTTTGTAGCAAGTATATGTTAAATTTTTACAGGATTAATCAAATAGCAGATTAAAGTATAATTCATCTAAAATCAAATTGCAATCTTCTTCGGTCAAATAGAATCGAAAGAAACAGATTTTATTCTTCATTTAAGAAGAAAAAATTTACGTGGCCAAACAAGATTATTTTCTTCTTAATTCAAGTGGATTCTGCTTGCATCAAGTATCTATTTTTCTCAGTGTAGTATACGATTATTTAATATAAAATAGAATTACCTTTATTTAATATACGTTTATTCAAAATAAAATAGGGTTACCTTTATTTAATATACGTTCATTTAAATATCCATTATAATTTATACTAAACCATCGGAAATATGAAAATAATTTTCATTAAATTAACTATTTTTAAGTAACACTTTAACTTATTTTTATTTGAGCCGTCAGTTTACGTGTACATGGTTTCAAAATTAATACACTTTATTAAAAATTTCGAGTATCAACAAAATGAATGGCGAATGATATAAAAATCACTGTCTGTAAGTAGATAAAGTCGAGTATAGTAAGACTTCAATTTGATTGCATTACATTTTTTTAACATTTTAGACGGGCAAGGAATTTAAAGTTTTATTTTAGACTAAATTTTCTTACACTGGAAAAAAATAGTGTAAATTAAGTAGTAAAAAAGTATTCAACTAATTTATAAATGAGATTTATTATAAAATAATACTTTCTGATTTATTTTCATTCTAAAAATCATTTTGGTATTTTGCATTTTTTATTTATTAGTATTGGCTTTTGTTAAATTATAAAATAATACATTATCTCTCAACCGAACGCAAAACAAAAATAAAATTATAAAGCAAAAAAGTAAATGTACTCATATTTTTTTATTTAGCAACTGCAACGGCACATTAACATATTTGAATTAAAATTCAAGAGTTTTTCATACGTGTTAATCAGTTGTTAAGATTTGAGCCGTTATTCAAATAAACACGAAGTTTAAGTGGATTGCCTCTCTACAATGGTCCTGAATTTATCACAGCAGTTGACTGTGCAAGTTTAGCTTGTTTTATGGAGAGAGCAATCCGAAAATTAGACGTTTATTCGCAGGACTAAAAGCAAAACTAACTTCATAAAAGCAGGCAATAAACGAAAAAGTAAAAACGCTTCGTAAATAGAATTCAAGGATATATTTGGAAGCAGTTCTAATGCAAATTCAAGACTTTCCGTGATAAAATTTGCATTTGAAAGCAGTTGTTCTAGCTTCTTGGATCTTTTATTTGAAAAAACTTGAGATTGGTACGATTTTTTGTGGAATAAAATAATTGGCGGAAACTTAAATGCACATTCACAATTGATAATTATATTCGTAAATCAGAACGAAAATTAGTAATATAGTTTCATGCAGTCATCAAACTTTAATTTAAAATATTTTATCTAGAAAAGTGCGAATAATTCCTTATATATTCTAACTTCATCAAGTTTTTAAGAGTATATTCGTAATATTAACAAAAGTTTTCAGCGTTGTAACTATTTTTAGCGCTAAATTCGGAAGAAACTGAATCAATACTCGAAGCAAAAGAGCGAGTGTATCGTAGGGTGTGTAAGCGTGTAGGTGTTAAATTTCTTCTGTGCGCCAAATACATTTTTTTCCCCGAACGAGCTCCAGAGAAAAGCACTAACATTATACAACTCGGCGGAGCCATAAAAATTTTTTTCACGACTATTTAGAACGAAAAAGAGAAAAAAGCTCAAGCAAACTCTTTTTGCCCCATTCAAATTATAAAGCCCCGGCGCGGCGTCGCGCTGCAGCAAGACCTTTAAGCACCGATGAAACTCGATTTCTTCCGCGATTGCCGAGGAACTTAATTCTCCCCCGCTGCAGCGGACGAGCGGAAAATCATATTATCGGATAACTATTCGACTTTCGTTCGGGAACATCATTCAGTTGAAATTTCTCGTGCGCGCGCACGAGAGAGAGAGAGAGAGAAAGAATTCCACCAACTCAGCCGCGTGCACCCAAACCGGCCAAAGAAATTTTCCCGGGAACAATACTTTAGAGCTGCGGGCGTAAAAGTAATATAGCGGCACGCACTCGCTCAAGCGGCACAAAATCAGTCCAGCAGGAAAAAGGATTATACGCACGCGCACTTTCGCAGCGCAACAAGCATGCAACCGTCGAAACGATTCGGTCTTTTTCGCCTCTCTCACCTAGCGCGCAATCTCATTCCCCCCAACTAGACTATATATGTACAGCGCCGTCCGAGCCGCAGAATATAAATTTAAACTCCTGCAGGGCCTTTGTGTTCCTGTGCACGCGCGCTGTGTATAATTTCGTTTCGTCCCACTCCTTCGGTCCTCGACGATGCAAAACTGCACCCAACACAGTCGCGCGAAGCCCTCAGCCTCCGTGAAGCAATTATAATAGTGACCGTAGTAGCGGTTAAACTTTTGCGAGATCACCGCCTCGATGCAAAGGGCCGCTTCTCTAATTAGTACTCGTTAACGACTCAGTCGCTCGCTCGCTCATCCTTTCCTGTTTTTTTGTTTTTTTTTTTTTTTGCTCTTTCCTTTCCGCGCTCTGGCCTCGTGAACGCAGCCACGCGAAGGGATTTTAAGGCGGAACCGGAAAATGCGTGTGGCCTGTGTGCACAGGGGAAGGATTGTGCAGTGCGGTAAAATTTTGTGCGAGGTACGTGCACCGGCTTAAGCTCCGCGCACACAGCGTCACACACACTCACAGTGAATATATATGTTTGAATTTGTGTGTGTGAGGGGGAAGCGGCAGCAGTGATTTCGTTACGTCTACCTATCGTGTGTGAGTTTGAGAAAATATGATTTCGGACTCGCCGCGGCATGAATAATTCACCTGCACGCGTATAAAAGGTAAGATTCGCGAGGACAAGAGAGATTTCGGAAAATACTTAATAGAATTAGAGGCTGCGTATCTTGTAGAGATGGAAATTTGAAGGAATTTATATTTGGCTAAATGCGGCAATTCACGCTCAGCATTGCAAAATGCAAAATTTTTAAATTTAAAAAGAGAACGATATAAAAAAGGTGTTCGAGGTATGTAAACCTTGGCATTTATTTGGAACTTCATTTTAAATTAAATTATATTTTGACTTTATATATATATATGTTATTAAGTAGAAGATAATCAGTATAGTCAGGCATTCGCATGCAATGTCAAAGACTTAACTTTAATCGGAATTACAATATATTAGAAGGGACTATATACATCGTTGAAACACGAATTTAATCTTAAAAAGTTCGCCGCAGTGTAAATACAATAAAGTATTTTTCCAAAATTACATCGTTTTATATCTAATGATTATTAGTTTTCAATTTACCATAACTTGCAAGCTTAGCGCTATTTTTCCATAGTCTATAAACATTGGAATAGGGAACTTATTCCTTTTTTAATTTCAAACATAAAAGAGAGTACGCGAGCAAACGGAGCATTAATTGCAAATTTCTTATTAGGTGGAAAAATCCGTCTCACCGATAAATCATATATATATATGTGTATCAGTAAAGATTTAACGATGCGGCAAGTATTGAAAAGTACGTCTGCGAAACGCGTCCGCGCATTCGAAGTAATAAAACCAGAGTCGTAGTAGGATGTCGAGTGGGGCGGGGTGGTGGAGGGGGGAAG
>UELU01090803.1:0-10931 GCA_900490025.1 Megastigmus dorsalis
GGTTAGGTTATTATTAATTATTTTATCACAGACATACATATTAGAATAAATATCTAAGTTTTTTTCCGTATATTAGGACCATATATACTTTACAAAAGTAGAAATATCATTATTTCTACTTTTCAAATATCGGAATTATATTTTCTACTTCACTAAAGTAGGAATATCGCATTTTCTACTTTACTAAAGTAGGAATATCAATATTTCTACTTTTCATATACTGGCATTATATTTTCTACTTTACTAAAGTAGGAATATCGTATTTTCTACTTTACCAAAGTAGGAATATTAATATTTCTACTTTTCTACTGCTCTAAAGTAGGAATCTCTCAATTCCTACTTTGGGCAGCTTTTCCCAAAGTAGGAATCTGTCAATTCCTACTTTTCTGCGTCAATTTTTCTACTTTGGGGTTTAGAGTGTAGCTAATTTAATAGCTGATTTCGATACTGCATCGCACAGTGAAACGTCGTTGATTTTCGAACGTCATTCAAAAGATCGCGAGTGATTTAGTACGGATCAACGAAATTTCACACTCGCAGGACGCCCCGAGAAGTGATATTGATAACGTGTGTATCGGTCGACACTCTACAGTCGACAGTGAACAATCGCGTGCAGTGACGGAAGAAAGAACAAGAGAAGACCTGTTGAATGAGAGCGCATCGAGTTTCACTGAAATGGAGTGCAACGCTATAGATACCATCGTGCGTGAATTCGTAGATATAGAGAACAAAATTGTGCAAGACAATGATACTATTTTAATGAGCTTTAATTTTTAATTTTTTTTTCTAATTTTCATGAACAATCTATATTAAAATCCAGCATTATATTCATATTAATTCAATTGTTTTGCACGGACTGTTAAAAAATATGACTTTGAAGTTTGCATCGTTGACGTTCAATGAAAAGATAATTTAGTGCTTACCTTTATTTAGTTTGAATTTATTTTTATTTTTCTTAACATTTCCTAATACACTTACAATTGAAAATTATTTAAATAGAAAATGTTAAGAAAAATAAAAGGAAATTCAAATTAAATGTAAGATAAGCATTAAATTATCGTTTCATTTAACGTCAACGATGCAAACTGCAAAGTCATATTCAAGAATTAATATGAATATAATGCTGGATTTTAATATAGATTGTTCATGAAAATCCGAAAAAAAAATAAAAACTGTAGTAATCTTATTAAAATAGTAATTATTGATATATAATTGAGATTGAAAACCCAGCATTATATCCAGAATAAATATTTACAATTGTCGGCATGGTCAAAATAATTTATAATTTACCTTTTATTTATAAAATCCGTTTTCCTGCTGAGCAACATGAAAATTGAGCACTAGCTGTATTGAAGGCTAAAATCGGTGCACGTGTTAAAACAAATTATACCAGCTATAACATAAGGTTTTTTTCACGAAAATTGAAAGCACTATAGCTGTAATGGAGGCTAAAGTCGGTGCTCGTGTTAAAAGAAATTATATCTAGTTATTAGTTTATTATTATTATTATTATTATTATAATTCTTGCATAGGGTGGCCGATAATGTTGTTCAGTTAATTCTCTTCATAGTTTTTTGTGTTTAGGTGGAGAATGCAGGCGTACACGAGAATGTACAGATATAAATTGTACAATCTGAAACTATTATAATTATCATGAACAAAATATCCATGTCTCTTCCTGCAGAGTTCATATTTGAGACTAAGTGCCTTAGGTTGTCATAGACAGACTCTTAGCTCTACATAGATGTATGGTAGAAAGGATGTAAAGAAGTATGAAAAAAGGTATGACAGAATATATACCTAGAAGTATGGACATAGGTATGGCAGAAAGTATGCCGAGAAGTATGGACGAAGTTATGGCTGAAAGTATGCCTTGAAGTTTGGACAAAGTTATGGCAGAAAGTATGCTTAGATTTATGGAAAAAGGTATAGCAGAAAGTACGCCTAGAAGTATGGACAAAGGTATCGTAGAAAATATGCCTAGAAGTATATCGAATAGGACAGATATAAGTCATGGAGTTGATATCAATCAAAATTATCATTAACGTATTCATGTGTGTATTTGCAGAGTTAATATTAGAGCGTGTGTGCCTAGGGTCGCTGAACATTGGGTCCAGTTATTCGTTCCATAGTTTTTTGTGTCTAGGGAGGGAATTCTGTCGCACTCGACGTCTACGTGCATAGGTACGAATGTTATTACAAAGTTAAATTTGCTCAGCGGCTAAAATTGAGCACTTTAATTTTCCACTTTTGATAAAATAATTATGTCAGTTCGTACTGTACTTGGTTCTCAGACTTCTAAAAATAATTTAGACTGACAGATAAAGATCATTATAAGTTATAAGTAGGCAAGCTTAAAAAACAGTTCATCTAGTATCCACCTCTTTTGATAATAGGAAAAAACCTACGGTAGTTTTACTATTAAAGTTAGTAAAACTTTTCGTTTAGTTACAATACCAATTACTTATAACTGAATTATTTTATATTATTTTATTGAGATTGACAATAGTTGTGCAACGCTGGAAATATTCGTCTACCGTCATCTGTAATGATTCATCTCAATTGCCGATATAAAAAAATGACAAAACAACACTCCGTATATTAAAAATATTACTTATGTCGACTGTACTCTACTATAAACTGACAAAGATCTTTCTATACCTTGAAATAAACATTTATAACTAAAGGACAATCTGATCGCCCCCACCACCCAAACATGCCCGACGTTTCGAGCCCGCTCCGGCTCCTCCTCAGGGATCCCTCCTCAGAGTTTCAGGGTTAAATATAAGTTTATTTCAGAATTTTCGGGGGTGATTGTAAGCAAGGGCAATTTGATTGCCCATGAATATTGATTAAACTGTAAGACCGATAGAAAGATCTTTGTCAAAAAATAGTACAATTTACAGGAATAATACAATAATTGCAATGGTTACTATATACAATAAAATATATCACAGTCAGAATCAATATTACACAAATCAGTCTTTAGCTATCATCATTATACGAATACACACACACACACATTACAGATAATATTTACAAAAAGAAAATCAGTCTAGTTAAAAAGTCTAAGTGTGCGCAACAGAGCAACTAAGCATCCAGGTCAAGGAGGTATTGATAGACCGACGCTTTAAATCCACGCAAAGATGGTAAAAAGCGCAGATGGTCAGGGAGAGAGATCCAAAAGTGCCCACCCTGAACCTGAAAAGATCTCATGCCGGTTTCAGTTCGCACCTTCGGTATTGAGAGTTCTTTTGCAACCCCCCTGCTCGTGCCCCTGGACTTATGTTTATTAAAAAAGCCGCTAGATCTTTTGGTTCATTCATCCGGAAGATCTTATACAAAAGGATGGCGGCGAAGTAATTCCTCCTTGCATCGACACGCAACCAGTCCAGTTGCTTCCTATAGGGGGTGATGTGCTCATCCCTCTTAGCACCATAAATAAATCTAACTACCGTATTGTTCAGTCTCTGTAGTCTAATTTTTTGTTCAGAAGATGCATCAAGACGCACAACAGAGCAATAGTCGAGATGGGGTAGGACCAAGGCCGCAACCAGCCTTTTGCGCAAGTTCTCGGTAGTACACTGCCTAATAAACCGCAAGCTATACATAGTTTTATTTACTTTTTTTGTTACTTAGTTAATATGCGATTTCCACGTCAATTTACTATCCAGCGTAACGCCGAGACTCGCGACAGTGTCACTGAAAGACACACGCGCGCCTCTCCCCAGCCCAAAACATGGCAAACCAACTTTACTCAACTCATTTACATATTTATTTGTACCAAACATTATTACTTGTGTTTTGCCAGTGTTCAGCCGAAGAGACGCACGCGCTGCCCTCCAGGTCACAGAGAGATCGAGACTGAGCGAGCAAGCGCGAGCATATACACGCGCGAGTACAATACGCTTGCGAGAGACGAGCCACTGCTCCCACTTAAGACCACACCTGTCCCTCCGCATAGTTGGTATTCTCCGTAACCTTGAAAACACTTTTTCCCGAGATCATCGGAGTGAAGTTGCCGCACTCCGCTCGCCGCTGGGTAACGTGACGACGACGAACCCTACTGGAACCTTCATTTTAGTCCCGTAATTTCGGTAACGACGATGAATAATAAATATTTCTAATATTCATTACGAAAGGATAAAAATATTATCGCTAACTAAAAACGACTATTTCAACTTATTTTTATTCCGTCTACAAAAATATGGCAGAATATTCGTTAAAAAAATTTTATCTGAAATTAATTTTTTTATCTTTTCAACCAAAAATTTTACATTAATTCTGGCAATACCATTGAATTCTGCTTACAAAATAACGTCGAATAAGACCTACTGCACTTTTATTTTTCTATCGAGTTCCGAATAAACTGATTCCAAATGTACCAAAATGATACCAGCTGTGTCACTCTGTAAATGCTACAGATAAACTAGATCTTTGTAAAATCACGTAAAACTATTGCATGTAATCGCACTGATAGAATAGTTAGTAAGCTTAATTATAGTACGTAAGTACACTCAGGCGTAAAAGATTCGGTTTGGAAAAAATTGAGAGACTGTTGGTCATGCCCTCTAAACTGTTTACTATTAAACTGAATATACTAGCATTCCTTGTGACATCGCTCTTGTTCATTTTACATTCTTGTTTTCGCTCGATCTCTGCAATCGTTTACTGCGAATATTGGTAAGCCCTTGGGAGGCTTAGCCGTTAATGAGATTCTAGTTTTTCGCGGTAAGCTTGGAAAACAGTGCATTCTCCAGCAAACCCGCTGCACTTTCTAAACATTGCATTTGGATAAGCCAAAAGAGAACTCCACATTTTGGAAAATTTGACGTACAGAGTATAAACAAATTACTTTTTTACCACTCCATGGTGTACCTCGCTTTACTCATGCAACAAATTATACACGTGTCAGCATTGCCTGTTTCGCGTACTAGTATCGAAATATACTAATTCACGATCCACTGTGTATTATAAATAAGCAATTAAATATAATTTTTATAGGGATCCTCGGTGTAATTGTGGAATGTATTATACTTTTCAGCTAACCATCTGTGCTGCAAGAGCATTATTTCTAGCTAGTCGAATATATATTATTTTTTAATGTATGTATGGAAAATGTCTTTCTTCGTGCCTATTTTTACAATAGAAACTGCAAATTCGCACACTTGTGCGGAAAAGTTAACAATTGCCGTAAAAGTAGGGGAATAGGCATTTTGTGCCCGGAAAATAGGCATGAAAAAAAAAACTATATCCACGCATTTAAAAAAAAATATTGTTTTCAACATGCGCAGGAAACTATTCCACTCGTATGAAGTTTGCAATACGAGATGCAGGCAATACGAAATGCACGAGCTGAAGGGAAACTTTCCAGTCATAAAATCGCCTATTTTCGGCACTAGTTGCACAATGTACTATTTTCCAACGAACCCTATGAATAGAAAAGAAAACGCACTTGTCTTATTTGAATATACATTCATAGATAAGCTGCTAAAGCAAAATAAATTAAGAATAATGTATAAGCCAAGTTTTTGTAGAAGTGTGGTGGTTAGTTTTGAAAACAGGGTACCAAGCGAATCTGCTATGCTTGGCGACAGGATGATATATCATTGCGTTAGC
The DNA here is from genome assembly GCA_900490025.1 of Megastigmus dorsalis. Lineage (NCBI taxonomy): Eukaryota > Metazoa > Arthropoda > Insecta > Hymenoptera > Megastigmidae > Megastigmus > Megastigmus dorsalis. The sequence goes on from UELU01090803.1 coordinate 5,620, forward strand.
TATCGAACCTGCATTAGTGAGATGCGATTCATTCTACCGCTATCTATTATACGATCGCGAATAAAATAAACTCCACAAAAAATATTTAAATCTGTATCGAATGTCTCTCTTTCCCTCAGATGAAAAGCTCCCCATCGCGGTGATTAAGTCTTGATTTAAATATTTTCGTAGCGAGTGCCGACCTATAAATGCTAGTTATAATTAAATAAAATTAAAAATGAAGTTAATAAATAATAATAATTAAAAATAAATCTACTTTAGTGACATCATATAGCCATAAAATCAGAGCACCGATGTAATGAAATAAAACATCCAATAAACGGTGCTTTACTTTCTCCGATGCATCTATACATTAGGGAGGGTAAATAAGTTAGATTAAAATAAAAACAACTGTTCTGTTTCTCTAGTCGAAGATCGGTATTTCTAAGTCCAGTATACCAACTTTGATCCCGTAGTTAAATTATCTAAGTTTACATTTAGAAGAGAGAAGGTACTTTTACTACATTACAAGTTTAAGTTAATATTTTAAATTGTATTTAAGTATTATAATTTCATTAGTTTAACTAGAATTAATTATATATGTGAAAATTAAGTCGAGTAACCTTTACAGTTCAGTCGGATTAGTTAATTCTGGCGTAATAAATTTATTTCCTTTTATTTAATTAAAATTATCAAACCATCAAACTAATTTTTTTTCACTACTTTCTTCTGTTTTTTTTTTTCGAAATTTAAATTTTACGCTCGGACAGTAAAAAATCTGTTTGTGTATGTGTGGGTGCATTACTAATTACATTATTAATTACATGATTGATAATTTACAATAACTATAATTAATTTTCTTCCTTACTGCATACTCTATTCGTTAATTTACTATGATATTAAATGTGAATGCCGGAGGAAGAAAATAACGGTGTATTGTAATAGAATTGATAGACTTAGAAAATTTTAATTGTCTATTAAAATTTTCGTTTGAATTTTAGGGTGAAGAAGAAGATATGCAAGAAGCACTTGATATGACGTGGCCTAGTACACCGAGGAAAAGAATTACGTATATTCTTGTTGCTCCAATTTTATTTCCATTATGGCTGACTTTACCTGATACTCGAACAACTAAAGGTATAAAAAAATAATAAATCTGATAATCATTACACTGTCTTTGTAAGGAAACAGCACAATATTTATATCATGTATTGAGTAATAACCTTGTCAATAATCATTTTATAATCAATCGATATATTGCAGAGTTTTATAGTTAAAAAGGGGCTAATAAAAAACATTAGTTTTAGATACCTAGCATAGCCATGGTAAACAAAATAAAAATTTAGTAGAAGTGAACTAAAAGTAGGAAATGTAATCATTTTTTGGTGTCCCATTCAAGCAAAAGACCTTTTCAAAACCAATTATAAGTCACGTACGTAAGTAAATTTTTCGTACCAAACATTATAATCTGCACAAAATTTCTATTACTAAATAGAATTATTTACCATTTATGTGCATTGATTTCTTTCGTTTCCTCAAAGAGGAAGCTTTGTATCAATGAAAAAATTCAATTATTTAAAAAAAAATTCTTACGATTCCAAGCGCGAATCAAGCCTTTTTATACTTGTTTTCCATGCGCGACACATGCAATTCTCGCACTCTTATCAGAGCATGTGCGTAACATTTTTTGCGTTCATAAAACACAACAAAATATATCGTCCAAAAAACATGCACCCGAAATCATATTTCACGCACGTCGTGGTGAAAAATATAGTTCGATACATGTCTGGGAAGTAGGTGAGCCTTACTCGTACTACTTCGTGCGTGTGATGTGTGAATGTGCGTGTGTGCATGTATGAATACATATCACACATTCGTAAACTTGTATACATATCGTATTTCGAGAACTGATAGAACGATTTTTAAATTATAGAATTTATATTATTCATTTATTTTGTCGGATAGCGTCTCAAAAATAAATTTAAAGATTCATTATTCTTTAAAATAACTTTTATCGTTCTTTTGATAATTTTTTAAATTTAGGTAATAACTTTTGCATGTCTTTATCAATCCTTATTAAAATTTATTTAATTACAAAGAGTATTGTAAACATGAATTTTTCAAAATTTCAAATATAAAAATATGTTATATAACGTGGTTTTTCGAGTGAGGGAAATCTGACTATGTCCCTCTAGGGTATGCCCACTCTACGAGTACTTACCCAGGGGCGCATCAAGTACGCCCGACAGCAACTCGCTCCACGAGTAGCCGCGCCCATCAGCAATGTAAGGACTTTGGACTCTTACTTTGTTGAGTGTGTGTTTATGCGCGTGTACTTCGCAGCACGCGCGCTGCAAGTTCTCCTTGCCGGGTTTAGCAGCTCAATTATTGAGTATTGCTATCCGACGGAATGGATAGCAATAACTTCCGCGGAAAGTGGTGGGACTCAGGCAAAGTAAGGAATTGGATATCAAATTTCTCGCGTCACTTAAACTGTTTGTATAGGACGATTATTTGTCATTTCATGAAATTTAATAAGTATCTGCGGAAATGTTAGTGTGTGCATGCCGGTCGGCACCATTGAACGTTCACACTTAATGAAAATCGGATAAAATGAAAAGAAATATTTAACGAGCGAGTGCCTAGGACACTTGGTTCACAATTTACGCGACAGTCATGCAGACTGTTCGCGGTAAGCGGTAGTCACCTATAATCTCTCGGCTATTCGAAACCGAACTATGAAAGTTGATGTAAACAAGTGTTTACTCGCATGGCCTAGCTCACGCATTACTTTGCCGGTGCAAAGGCACTGACTCACGATCGTGCGTTATTGAGAAAGAAAGAGACAGAATCGCAAAGAGTGATTGAAACTGTTTTACAGAAATTGCTTAATTGCATTTGAGGTACTGCATTTTCATGAGTAGATGTTTTAACTTGTACATTGAAAATCACATGTATGTTACAGAAATTGCTCGACAGAATTTGCGTACAGTTGCCTTTAATGTTAACTGCATGTTTGAATTGAATTCAGTTATTACAATTTGCGTTTAATGATCGGCTGTTGTTTAAGACATTTTGCATTAGAGAGTTCTTAATGAACATGAGTTGCTAAACATCATTTATGCTTATGTGTTGTTAACTGAATTTCTTCCGCTATACAATTAAAGTTTTGTACATAACCTGATGCTTGACCAGGTAGCAGTGTGAATTTATACATTTTTATTAAATTTTTATTAAATAAGATGTCGAAGTGCCACGGAAAAAGAAAGAAGAAAAAAAAATGAAGATTGAGTTGTCCGCGGCAGAGGAAAGAAAAGAGAAGGTGTTCGTTCTGCAACTATGACGCAGTGGTATGTATGTGGTCAATGTTGTATAAATATCGCGGCGAGGACTGGACGGTTATGATCTTAGAGATATTTGATCTCAAATAGTTCGTACTAATTATCTCCTGTTTTAGAAATGACGTATGCCCCGCAGGATTCTGCGCGGTAACGTGTAGTGTTACGTAAAATTATTTTGTTCGCGATCGCTGCGAAGTCAAAAGACGGTACCCTGGGAAGAACATCCCTTACAAAGCGAGGGTGAAATGCCTTATTGCGCTTATTGTTCTTACCCAATGTATTAATATCCTGAATTTCACGCACTGATGCCAACATGATAAGGCAGCCTCAGTGTGGACAAATTGGTGAAGAGGAGAAGTCTAGTCTCTCCTGTGGCACGTCCAGTTCAGTTAGGTCGACGTTACAAAGCGTCGAAGCATTATCCAAGAAGCCCTGGAGGCTTTGTTCTACGAATCTACTGCCTTTAAGGCGTAATTCCTCCAGGCTCGGATACATGAACAGCACGGGTTGATACACAAACTCCTGCGGTTCGATCGTGAGCCCGACGTGCTCCAGCCGGAAAGTCTTTAATTCATTGTTTGATTTGAAAACTTTCTCGGGGAGCCGCCATATTTGTTGACTCCTATCAATGTTGGAGCAGTCAGTCAAGCTGAGCTCTTTTAAAGTGCCATGGTTCTCAAGAAGGCTAATTAGTAATTCAACGCGATTTTTTGGGCAAGAATTCAATTTAAAATATGTCAACGTTTCGCTGGTCCGACCCTCCAACCAGGAGATCAAGGACTCCATGTGCCTCTCTTCCGGGGAGAGGCGTTCCTGTACCCAGGAAAAACGCACCCTGGAGTTGTCATGGATGGACAAGCGCTCGGTTTTTTCTAAGATGAGTGTATTAATGGAGAAGTTACGATTCAGCGTCTCGAGCACCGTGGGGGTAAGTATAACGCCTCGCAAGTCAATACCTCTTCGAGATTTCGACTTCCTAGTGCAAAACGGCTTGCCTACTATAACATTCAATAATCTTTGAAAGTCCGAGATCTCCATGGGCCACCATTCCCCGATGGTTATGCTATTGAAAGTAAAAGGCTCGCGTCATCCCTCCAATATAGTAAGCGCTTGATTGTCATATCTACTTAAAAATTTTACTATGGCCTCAATTATTGAGTCGAGGCGGAAGGCTTGCAGACGGGCAGGAGGTGTCCCAGGCGCTATGCACACACCCTGCGCCGGGTTAGGACTTTTCCTAATTTTGAATGGACAGACTTTAACAAACCTTCTGCCTGTCCTGGCACCCCCGCCGCCTTCAAAATATATTCTATTAAGGAGTGCGTCGCACTGCATCACTGTGGAGGGCGCGAGGTTGTCGCCGCAGAAGAGTGATTGTTCGCGGGCGATCAGCATGTCTATGGCCTTCTTTGAGACCCTGTGCATGTTATAAAGAAGAAGATTACAGATCGTCTGACCACCAACGCACAGTGTGGATAAATAGTCCGAGAGTTGAGCGACAAAAAACTGCAAAAGTTTTGTAAAGGCTGTTTTTTATATTTGGCTATGTTTATGATGTAGATGAATAGCCTGCCGTCAGTCGGCCAGATTCCGTTATGTTTATCGCGGCGGCGGGTTCAATGTTGTAAAAAAATACATATGTCGCAACTGTTTTATAAAATCTGTAAATTCGTTTACGAACAGTTAATTGTTTAAAAACTCATATATTATACGTCAGTCAGTCAAGTTTTTTCAACCGGACACGTCAGCCGCGCGTTAAACTAATAAAAATAATGACTATGATGAAACTGTTTTATAAAATCTGAAATTCGGTGAGTCAACACTTAATATTACAATATTTCTTAAAAACATAGTCAGTCATTATTTTTCTGCAGCAAATGTCGTCAGTCGTTGATAGAAAAGCGCGCCGCGCGCTCCGAACGCGCTTATATATATATATATATATATATATATGTTGAGCTTGGTTAAGCGGTACTATTACATTAAATCACA
>UELU01090807.1:8393-20940 GCA_900490025.1 Megastigmus dorsalis
TAATCCTACGATACACTTTTCTCTTTCTTCAAATATTATTGTAACCTTTTATATTGCATGCATTTTCGTTTCATGTTCTTAAGACATAAATTTTCATTACACTCAAAAATAAGAAAGATAGAACTGTTCCAAAATACTTATGACTATAAATTAATATAAATAATACTTTCTATTTATATTTATCGTATTAGCAAGTATGTTATGTATTGATCAAAATAATATAACAATTAAATATCTGATTAATATTATTGAAATTAATCTTAATGATTAGTTTTATTAATATTTTAAGTAATGGTATAACAAAATTTTAAATAAAAATAAACTTGTAGCTTAAATTCTCGATTAAATTTTCTCTAGGAAATCGTATCGTATTATTTCATTACATAGAATTTTATTTGAAGTTATTAAATCTTAAAACTATAATCTTCATAAAAAATATACATATTTAATAATATAAGAAATAATTCATTTAAAAAATAATTTTATCTTCAATAACATAACTTTATAAATTAATAAGCTTTATCATTGAAAGAAAATTGAAACTTTGTGCATTAACAATTTTCATCGACTTATATTTCAATTTATAAAACTTTGTGCATAAAGAGACATTTTACCTAGACATAAAACCACTGCAATAAAGCTGAAAATATTCTGTTTATATTGCGAGTAATGTCCAATAAAAAAACTTGTGAATATACGCTGTTTCCAAAATTGCTATTTTGTAATAAATGGTAAAGTGACACCATTTTATGTTTTGCAATAAAAGTGATCTAGAATTAGATTTGTGTTAAAAATAATTGATTTAAAGAATAATATTTAAATATTTTTCGGTTTTACAATTAACGATTCATTTGATTCAAATTATTTTTCTACCATTTACATTCTTATGTATTATGAAGTTCATGCATTACTTATAGATTTTGAAAACTGTACTAATACTTACAACTATAAAGGCTACTCTATTCGTCTATAAGAATTTTTTATTATAAAAGTAGTTGAATACCTACTACCATTTTTATAACTCAATTTTTTGATTTTTATTACTGTATTTGCAGTATACTATTTTTCATTGTTAAAAAGATCAAATGGACTAACAAAAAATTCAAATTGCGAGTGCACGTACATACCTTCCAGGTCAGAAACTACTTCAAATTCTGGGCAATGATTTTTTGGTCAAAAAATAAAAATCGTATATTTATGGGTTAGTGCTAATGGTTACCGAAAATTTTTCGTATCTTCACTAACTCAATTCTAAATAGCCTGTTAATAGATATACATAAATAACATTACGTACCTATAGGGTTTTAATATTTTATTTAAAAAAAAAAATACCACTTGTAAGTGTACTGAAAATTTATTCAATCTCATACATCTATCGTTTCAATGCTTATAAGTAAAACCGTTCCATGTTTGAGTGTTATACAAATCAATTTTTTAACTATCACGATGTCCTCCAATCCTATATAAATAGTCCAAAGCATAGTATGACTCCACTATGAAAGTTTTATTACGCTAAAACATCGTGCAGAACGCTAAACGTTATTTCCACTATACGTGAGCCACGATCAACGTCGTCATGCATTTACAGTTTTTACGCAGCTCGAGCATTTACGACGAGCCTTGAGCGCTATTTCAAAATTCCATCATACACTGATCTCGCTTTAAAAATAAAAAATAAAAACACCAAATTTGCACCGAGGCAGCGGCAAACTTACAAAAGTCTTTCAAAATGGAGCTACTTTACCGCACGATATTTATAAACTGCAAATATTCTCCACGTCAGCGATAGCTAAAGATTCGCTCGCAACCCCTGTAAGAACAACCCCCCACCCGAAAAACAAAAAACAAAGCTTATAGTCCCGATGATCCTTATAGCCATATACACGAGATCAATGAAAATGGCAATTTAACGCTGCTATGCTTCGGCGCATAGGTATGACGTGCAACAGCATGACGCAGCTGATGAGCGAGGGCACGACTCCCGTGCTGGGACACGAGCCTCTCCTGGCCGAGATCAAGCGGCTGCGGGACCGTCTGGTCTGTCTGGAGTCGGAGAACGCCTCGATGAGCCAGCGACTGAATCAGAAGCAATGGGAGGTCGAGCACAGACTGACCGAGATCGAGATGCAGATGCAGATGGAGCTGCAGGCTGGGGGCGCGAGTTCGACATCGAGCGTCGAGGACAACGAGCGCAATCGCGAGAGCATCATTTAACGAGAAACTGGGCCGCGTGCTGAGCGCGGCAACAACAACACGCGGCTCGAGCGGATCCGTCGCTATCTGCAGGAGCAAACGGTAAGGATATACATTTCGATGTTTCATCCAATTTGTTATTTAAAAGAGAGTCCTTATATATATAGACACCAAGAAACAGTTGTGCCCTTGCCTTCTGTTCTGTTCTGTTCCTACAGATTTTTTTAGAGTGTGCCGGGTGATGAAAGCTCGCTGACGCTGCAATATCGGTCTATAAGATATGAAAACCGCGTTAAAAGGTTGCAAATTACAAAATGATGGCTTATACAACTCAGTCGTGAACACACTTATGAAATTGCGGCCCATCTAGTTTTCCATTGATTTGTTGAAAATCGCATTTTTTTTTTCTCTAAGTAATATATATAATAGACGATTCTTTACCTTCGGTATCATGCCGATATTGTTGATCTGCTAAGTCTATTATGAATAATTTTTTAGATAATACTTAAAAGGTAATAAATTAAAATAAATAGACCATTGTATACCGCTTTTGGTTTTAGGAACTTTAAATGGATTGCTATACCGACTGGGAACCTCAGAATAACAATTTAGCATACCATAGAGTTATAGGTCACCTCTAGTGGGAAACATTAGTAAACCGAATAATTATATATAGATTAGAAAACAAGAACCGTTTTCCACAAGGAATCAGCTATACATAGAAACTGAAATGAAACTTGTTGAGAATTAACCGGAATTAACGTGGGTAGTTTATGATAGATATACTAAAGTCTGACTATACTTGAAATGTTATTTACTAATCTTCTTTACATTTATAACTATTACTACATGGAAAGAAGCGTCGATCTATGAAAAATTACAAAACTGTCAAACAATACGACCACAGACTTCCAAAACTTATCTTTATGATCTTGCAGTTTACTAAGGTTTCCCATTAGAAGCCAAGTCATTTATATCCGTATAGGCATTCCTCTTCTTTTGTTCTTTCTAAATACTTAACGGTTTTTTTCTGTAACATCGAATATACTTTACGCGCAGAAAAAATATATTTATCAAACTTCTATGAAAATCAATAGTTTATGTGTACTTTCAAAATTTCATTCTGCAAACTAGATGTGATAATTTTTAAGTATTAGCTAACTGAAACTAGTACAGAATCTGTTATGACCGTCTACGAAATATAAAATATGATGGTAGAAAGTTAAAACAACTCTGTGAAAAATAAAAAATTCCATGTTTAAAAAATTGATCGGTATTCTAATTCGAGCATCGGAATCGTTTTATCTAATACTTTTTAAAAAAGGATTTTCTCCCATTTTTGGGTAGAGCGACTTCCTATCCCCAAACGTTATATTTATGTTCGAGAAAATGTAAATGATTCTATCTATTGTTCTCCGTGTCATTCGGATATATATGCGTATGAAGCCACAACAAGATTTTTTACGAGTTATATACATAAACATTTATATATCTCAAGTAAAAGAAGTATATACAAACTTGTAAGCTAAATCCACCATAAATATGTTGATTACTTCCATTTATTTGTATTGGGATGTCTGCCGGGATAATAAGACTTTTCGTAAGAGTCGTATAACATAAAAACTTATTTTCGGTGATTTATAAATTTTCATTTCTTTTTTATCGCAGTGAAATTGTTTACACACTTTGTTCGTTGTAGTGCATGTTATATATTATTATAATATATCAATATGAACGAAGACGTGGTATGCCGAAAGAGGATTTGTACTCGTTCAAAGACCTTGTTTTAAAGTATAATTATCAAGTTTTAATTTCTATTACCATTGGGCGTCCATTAAAAGCATTCCCAGGACATTATTGTATTCTTCAAATAAAATATTGACATCTAAGAATATTGACATATTCAGATATAATTGCTTATCATAATATGGATATGAATTATATATACTATACATCGAAAGCTTATATAGGCATAGCAAAAAATAGAACGGTGACTATTACTTACAGCAACATAAGGCATGATTACATTCAAAAACATGAATATATATATATATATAATTGTTTTAAGCTTAATAATCTAGAATCGATAAACCAATATAAATATAATTTACTAAAGTTTCACTTTTGATATGTACTTAATTATAACTCGGGTATCCTTCTTTAACTTTTCTAAATTAAATAAATGGGAAATTAACTTTGCCAGTATTTATTTCTTGTCTATCTATTAAAATTATTCACGATATGCCAACGAATACCTATTTAGAGTAGTTAAAAAAAATGAAGAATTCGTTAACTATGCGTATAGTCAAAGGCTTGAATTTCAGCGATGTGCCCGATGTTTGTGAGTGCATGTACACGTGTAGACACATCCGCATGAGTGTATATAGTTAACCGTGCGCGTAAAGTATGCACGTTACCTGCGATCAATACGTATACGTGAATCCCATCAGGTTATAATAATTATATTTCCAACTCCGTCTCTGCACTTTGGACATTCAGCCTACCATAAAATCTTCTAGAATTTCGTATTGTTTCAGTCAATTAAGATCAACCAGAAATTCATTTAATTAAAAGCATATTTTTATACGTCATAATATGGAATTCTTGAAATTGACTCGCGTAAAACGAAACCAAAAGAATTAAGTTTATTATCTCAGTCGGTTCAATTCTTTACAATTTCAATTTACAGTGTTTCAAAGCGTGCTTACTTACTGCAGTTGTAAATTATCAGGAACAGCCTAAAATTCATACATAGAAACAAAATGCATCCAACATTTTCCAATTTCTTCTTCACTGAGATAAAGAATGACAAAATGAATTTTACTCGTGAGAAGTAGGAATAAATTATCCACAAGTAAAAAGGAAAATATATTATTGTTCGATCAAAAGAAATCCTCTGGTTCGAAATGACATTTACAAAATTCGATTGATCATCCAAACTTTGGTACATAATAAAGAATCTAACTGTTCGCGCAAGCTCAGCGCCGGCACACACCTGCTTACCCGCGATATCGCTCTTATATAACCGCCCCGATCGCGCAAAACTTGACGTGTATACATAGGAGAGCATAAAATAAAGCGGGCCATCTGTTTTGTGGGTCGGGGTACACGCAACAGCAGCAAGGGCATCATCAAGGACAGCAGCAGCAGCAGCAGCAGCAACAGCAGCATCAGGCAACGGCGATGGGTCTGGAGGTGGCTGCGGCGAGCAGCGACACCAAGTCCATCGGCAGCTTGAGTCAGCGTCTATTCGAGAGCGACGACGAGGAGGAGGAGGGACTCGGCTTGGCCGACGAGGAGGTCAACGCTGGCCTGCTGCGCTCCTGCAACGGCTACTCCTCGACCTCCCAGCCCGGCAGCAAGTCGAATTTATTGCTGTGTAGCGAGTGCGACCTTAGGAGCCGAACGTGCAGCGTCAGGCCCCAGACACCGAGTGCCTTGGCTGGACGTTACGTCGAGGAGCGCTTTCAGCATGGATGTGTGAGTATATCCCCCTGTACGCGGCTACTTCTCCTAATACCCCTTTAGTCCCGCGTGCCCGGTATATATAAGATAATAAGATTCTTCCCCGTCGCAAGTGCCAAGTCGAATTTAGTGGGTCGCCGAGTTCTTGTATAAAGGGGAGACAGCTTTGAAGGACCTCGAACATTCCGGTTGAGCCTTAAGTGAAATTGTTCACCAAATTCCACGCTTTCGTATGGACTCGTATATATATATATATATATATATATATATATATGTATGACAAGTTCGCTACGCGGAAAACTTTACATATAATTACTATACGACGTCCGAGTTTTCTATATTACATTACATAAGAAAAGGTTTGGAATAAATATCGTTCATGTATAAATTTCGGCTTGGATTTGCTACGTGGAAATAAGAAATAGAATTTATGAATACTTAGTGACCAAAAGATCTTGCATCAATGATCCCTACAGAAACGTCGCTTGCAAGTTGTGCACGAGTCACTCTCGTTTATGGGATTTTAATATTGAAAAATCCCATTAGTACGAACATGCATAAAAGAGAGATAGAGAGAGGGAATACACACGTGCAGTTTGTACTTACGTCGAGAGTCGGGGAGCTTTATTGAAACTTTGCATAGCCAAGTGCCAAAAGTTCTCTCTGTGTAACTCGAGTGAAGCACTTGCGTATACTTGGATATAACAGGTTTTAAGTGTAAATTCATTATTTCTATACTCGTATAAATAACTATCTGTGTGTAGAAAATTGATGTACATCGTAAATATATATAATCAAGTGTTTCATATAATCCAGTATATATATATAAATCCAGTGTTGCAAGATAATTTACTTTTCCCACTCAATCTCACTATAATTTTGTACTAAAAATAGTGCGGATCAACACTATTTTCTTGTCTACATATTTATTTTGCAAAAGTATATTTTAGACATTTAATCCGTATACACAAAAGTAATATTCTCACTTGTAATCAATGTCTCGCACTATCACACGCATAACTACCATATATTGATCACATAATCCCAACCAAGAATTAATTGCAGAATTTTATTAATTTGTACACTAATCAAAATGGAAAATATTTTGTTTTAATGCAAAGTTAGTATATTAATTTTGAGTGACATAATGTGAACTATTTAAAAATTTAACGTTGGCCGACATTACAAGTGCACGGTAATAAAACGTTTTTAATGTAAATTTATTTAGAGTTTTTTCTTAATTGTTATAGTTTTGAAATACGCTTTAATATTTAGGAAACGTTGATATAACAATAAAATATACCGATTACGGTAAAGAAACTGTAAATACGTTGATAACAAGCAATATAAAAATATATAGGCATTAGAAAGATGTAATTTATTAACAGATCTTTGTAATTTTTTTTGTGTAACGTCTCCGTAATTGTATTCCATCCATGACCTATGGATTAAGAAAAATTTATTTAACAACCATTTATATAGAAATGAAAATAATAAATAAGTCATTAAACATTTAATAAATTTGATTATCTTGATAATTCATACGTGCAAATTTACATTTACTTTATTGGGTAATTAAGCTGCAGATACTACGAATCTAATAAATGTATAAGTTATCTCTTGAATTATCAAAAATATGATATCCATTAAATGATTATATAATAATTGAGACAAATTTATTATTCACATTGATCACCCAGGAACCAATTACATTTAAAGATCATTGAGTCTGCAAGAAATACTCAAATAGCTCTCAAAGATTGCTTATAGACAAGTAAAAGAATTAATTGCAATAGTTAAAATAACTAATAAAATACCAAAATCGAGTAATGGTGCCGAAAAAAGCCTCTCTCCCAAATTCTGCCATGACCGTAAAATACAGTACGGTAAGTGAGCTGCCTTCTGTTCAAAGCGCGTGAAAAAATTGATAAACATTATTGTTAACCGAATGGTTCTTGAATTCTTTCCTTGCCAAACGATCACTTTGTTTCATGTCTCAATCAAACATTTCCATACAATACAATATGCATTGTGCATAAATAAACAACGGAATATCACGATTCCATTAATTTAAAAGCCATATTATTCCCTAGCAATGATAAGAAAAATACCAGTAAAATTTCCTCCAGCACGGGTAAATCTCATTCTCCCGTCAACGCTGTCGCAAGTCCACCTCACTGCTTCCCTCGCGTCTCGCCGCGTCTCGCACCAGCCCTGGACGCAAAATCATCCCGTAACCAAGCCCTCTAACCCGTTCGAACGTCCTCCACAGGGCCGACGACCACCGCTGGAGACGGAGGACTCGGAGGACTCGCCAGCCTGCGCCCAGTGCGAGGCCATGAGCGCCGAGCGTCAGGAGCAGCTCCAGCCCCGCTGTCCGCACTGCGAGCTCTCGGAGACGGACGAGGGCGATCTGATCTGCTTCAGCTGCCAGGCGGGCGGCTGCTGTTGCGAGCGCACCGGACACGGGACGGCGACCGCCTCGACCGACGAGGAGGAGGCGACCGGCTGCAGGGCCGCGAGATTGGCCAAGCATCACGTCGAGGCGAACGTGCGCATACACATCAACAATCGGTCGATCGACGAGGAGTCGGACGAGACGACGACCACGACGACGACGACGACGACGACGACGACTACGGGGGAGAGCGAGACGGGGGGACAGCCGGCGCCGGTCGCCGAGAGGCTGGCCACGATCGTCGAGGCCAAGGGCGACACCACGGCCAGCGAGAACGACGAGGAGGCCTCCAAGAGGCTCAACGGCGGCTCACCCGCCGCTGCGGCGCCCTCGCACCAACAGCACCACCAGCAGGCCAGCTTCCTCAACTACATGCTCGTGCTCTTCGTGTGAGATTTTTTATACCCGCGCGCGAGACCGAGCTCTTGCCCTACTATCATCGCTCTCGATCTTCTCGGCTACGAAGCGCCGCATAACGTCATATAGGAGGTCCATCCCTCTCAGTACTCTTGCGAGGTATCGATCACGCGCGCAGTACGTGCAGATATGCTGATTTTCTTAAGAGTTTTCAATAATCTACTCGTGTATAAAGCCGAACATATATACATATAGTGTTATCATCGTTTGCTGTTTTCCGTTCATATATAGTTGGCCAATTTTTACCGATCATCGTACAACTTGCGAGCGAAACATCGATGAAGGGGAAGTTATTTGCGTGGTGAACGCGATTCAAATCAATTCGTGCCCTGAACAGTAACAACAACACCAGCTGTTTCCAATCGCATCAATATTTCTATTGCTTTGCGCGTTCGCTTGGCTTTGCCCGCATCGACGGCGGATATAAACACGTCCTCTATCGCTACCAGGTGTTCCACTCATCGACCATTCAACCCTTTGTAAATACGTAAACTGCCAAAGACGCGAATAACTATATATATATAACGAAGACAGACGAGTCATAATAAACACAGTTGCGACAAGCTCGCAGATATCCGATCGAAACCGTGTGTAGACAATTGATTAGAATATTTAACATCCCCAGAATAACTAGCGACAGACACGGAGTGTACACGGGTATATATGCATGTGCGCGCGAATCGACAAAACCACACGCGTAACGCGCGAGAGAACACGCGAACTTATATATATATATATATGCGCAAAAGCCATAGACAGACACACAGGAAACAAAGAAAAAAATAGTTTCGAGAGAGAAAACACAAGAGGTGCGCGGCAAACACACGGGGAGGGCGAAATATTTGATGCGTCCCGCGTTTGAAGTTGCAGTAGTCGCAGCTCGGCGAAACTGCGGGGTCCCGTGCGTATATATGCAGTATATTCATGGCGGATGATCGACTCTCTAAATACACACTATTCGGGACCAACTAAATTACAAAAAAAAAAAGATCGTGGAAAGGCGACACAAAGAAAAGGCGCAAAATAAACGAGTGCGAGATAGAAAGGGAAAAAAGTAATAATAATAAAGAAAAAATGAATTAGAGAGAAACGGAATTGTCCATAACACTGTGTGCAGACTTCGAGTTGGCTCTTGCATAATATTCACGAATCGCAAAATGAACATTTTTAGACGATTTATTTGAGGATTTCACGCGTTTTTTCCATCGATAGATGAATTTAGACGAGCATCGATACATTTTAGATACTATCAACGAGTTTTGTAAAGGAATTTTTATATTAAAACATCCGATACCGATACAGGGTTAAAATCCAATTTTAAAATTTTTCAATATCACTTCCAGTGCAAAGCAAATATGAATCCCGTGCAAGATCCACCCGAAGAAAGCCGTAATACACTTAGAAAATGGTCCTCTTGCGGAAAGTAGAAATCTTGAATTACTATCCAAGACACTATTCAAAAAATGACTTTGCCAAACATGATCAATATTTAAATTCAAAGTTTTGTTGGAAAAACATCGATTACCATTACTGCAGTTTTGGCGTAATTATTTTGTAAAAAGAGCTTAATCAAGTCCGTAAATAATTTATTGCGTTAATTAATTTAAAATATGTCTGCTTCTATTCCTTACAATATAAACAAATTCTACTTATCGCAGGATGATTATTTTCAAAGTTACCTATAATCACTTTGTCGCGTGGTATTGGAAACCGAGAAAATTTTTTAATAGAACCTATTTAAAAAAAAACCGCTTTATGATGTATTATAAACCCCTTTGGGTTTTTTAACCAACATTTTTCAAAATTATTCGCTACTCATTTATCGCATTCATTCGTTCGTTCTTTGAAAAACTAATCGTGCAAATTTCATGTAAATCGCGTGTAAAATGTGACACGAATTAATTCATGTAATAGTTGTTCGTGGCTATCTTATCTTAAGATCTTTCCTCTTTGACAAGTTTTTATATACGTATAAAAAAGAAATTAAAGACGATGTATTAATTTAGTATCTCAAATGAATGTCAATATCGTGAATCGTGGTATACATCGAAAATAAAAAAAAAATAAAATATCTCATAGGTCTGAGAGACATTTTAATCTCTGACTCGGTGATTTGAGTAACTTTGCACAAGAAAATCTTATAAATCTTATAATTCGCGATCTCACCTTCTGTATATATAATAATTCGAATATTAATTGGCTTTAATATCTAATCATGATGACCTTTTAATCAACGTAAATTTATAGAGCAAATAAAATAAAGTGACATAATTAAAGCACCACATTACTTTTCAGTGTATGAAAGAAATTTAAAAATAAAAACATAAGTACTTGTCAATTAAATTTAAGCAGTCGTTGAAACAATTTTTTAAGAAAGAACTTCTTTGAATACTATAATTTCCATTTCTCAAAATGTTTCTCACATCCCTGTACATAAGTCATAATTTTTTTTATTTTAATAAGAAAATTTCTCATAACGTAGATAAGACATTGCAAAGATCTGAGACTCGAAAAGAATTTTTTCGATTCAATTATTTAAGTTTTCCAGTATCAAATTGATAAGTCAAATATTTACACCACACATAACATTAATTAATTGAATTTCCAAATATTAACATTATCTCTGAGTTAATTCAATCCAATAAACTACATGCAGAATGCTGTTCGATATCGAAGTTTAAAAAATCGAAATTAAAAGTTAAACCGATAAATTTTAGCGATAAACTTTTGTTCTCACGTTCGAGGAATAAGATGACGAATTATCTAAACGAATTTATGCATCTACATCGTAATTGATTAAATTTTTACAAATACACGCATCATTACAATGACATTGTCGTTAGCAGCCATTTATCGTCCAATCCTGTTTATTCTC
Source organism: Megastigmus dorsalis (assembly GCA_900490025.1). NCBI lineage: Eukaryota > Metazoa > Arthropoda > Insecta > Hymenoptera > Megastigmidae > Megastigmus > Megastigmus dorsalis. The sequence continues at coordinate 19,802 of UELU01090807.1, forward strand.
TTACATTTCTAATAAGAATGGACAGAATTACAAGTTCAATATATTCAACCTGATGCTTTCATGGATATGAAAACAGCTCTGATCGATGAGCGCGCGCACCTATTTTATGTATAAAATTGCTGAACACTAGGGTATATTTCAACTTGAAATCAGTTGCATCTACATAGTACGAATGTCGTTTTCGAGAATATGCAACGTTTAAAGTAAGAAAAGAAAAAAAAGTGAAACTTGCGTATATATATATTGAATGCATTTTAGATATTTCCGACGTGTATAATTGTACAAGGAGTATGGAGTTTGACCGACGAGCCAAAGGTGCCGAACAAATATATAATTCGACTGCCACCTTAATTTTAGAAATAATCCTTGTAATAACAGCGAATTCGTAAACGTTATATATATAGATAGAATTTATATACCGAATAGCCGTCATCAAAGAAACAAAACAAAAATAAAAATTGATAAGCCAATAGGTAATGGCGATTAGAGACGAAGAGAATAAAGCGAAGACCGCATCGAATGCGTATTTTACACGTTTAGAAGTTAATAATTAGCTCAAATGAAAAAGAAAAAGAAGGACGCGACTCGTAAAAGCCAAATTGGAAAGCCGCCGCCATCGATCCTCGCGATAAACGGACACGAAGGTAAAAAGTGAAAAAATTAATAATAACGATAATTAATGATAAAAAAAATAATAATTAAAATAATAATGAAATAATTAACAATAATGAATAACGATAAAAAAAAATAAATAAAAAAAAGAAACACGGTCAATCCGATCGACAGACTGCTTGATACTTTTGTAACTCACGCCCTAGTCGCGTACGTTTCCGTGAACAAAAACATTAATATACATTATACACATCCTACATAACGTTTCAATCACCTTGACAAAGCAATTGACCCTTTAGCCGAATAGAGTCGGGTATTAAACAATCATTATTGTCATGAAGAAAAAATCCGTAGCGTATATAAAAAAAATCGCGCGCGTCGCTTCTTTCTATATCGATTTGTATAGCTGACGAATTTTTACGATTCAGCGACGGGCAGAGAGAAAGAGTCAGCTACAGTCGAAGGAGACGCTAATATATAATATAATGAAAAACACGTGGTGAAGGGGGAGGGGGAGGGGGGGGGGA
>UELU01090825.1:0-21729 GCA_900490025.1 Megastigmus dorsalis
GATATAGGTATACCTCGCATGTTAAATTGAAATTTATACTTATTAATAACTTTTAAACGAGCTAATCACTCCTTCTAAAATTTTGTGAGTGATCTTGTATTGTTAAAATCTACTTATTTACAAATTTTCAATTGTGTGTCATCATTTCGACTATATAGCCTATACAACCTTAATATAAAATATATTAATTTCTCATAAAAGTGTTACATACAAAAGTTGTAGAGCATAAAAGAACAAAACTTTTCTCTCCTGAACATTTTTACGAGGAGCGATTCATTTTAAATAATAGTGTAAAAACTATTGACCTATACGTTTTTGTATTTATGAACCTTTGATAAGACATAGCAAATCAAGAAAAACCAAAATGGCCCAAAAATAATGGGCTTAATATATATATGTAATAATTTTTCAGTAAACTTTTACAACGTTTACTGTAAAAGCAAAAATTTGAATATACATTAAAATTTTCGGACGGTGTTTGCACTGATTTTGAAGTGGAAGTTTATTATTTTAAATGAAAGAGAAATTGTTATTTTAATAGGGAAAAAGACAACTTTTTTTCCATCAGTTTACATCACTGAGCGAATAATATACTTATAGCAGTTAAGGTTGATAAATAAAATTTAACATCCAAATTTGGGATGCCGCGTCAAAACCGCGATGTCATATAGGAACTTTAAAGCACTAGACTACACCTTTCTCAGTTTTGAAGATGTCGCAAGAATTAGAACTACTCACAAAAGGGCCATGTTCTCTATTAGAATAAAGCGAATTTTCCCTTATCACGACGATTGTTGATCGCGCTTTCATTTCAAAGCAGTTATGCACGCTTAGCATATCGCGATTTTCGGCTTACATATTCGCAGCAATGTCTTAGTTTATTTTATCAACAACAATGGAATAATCATCAAATATTTATAATAATAGGTCCGAACAATAAGCTTTCGTGTACGCTAAAGCGAATAAAATAGAAATAAAAAAAGGTTAATCCTGTAGTTACATAACGACATTATTTATAGGATTGAAAATGTATCGCTGCAATTTACAAGTCAATCGTTCACTGAGCTTCGATACTCTTATAATACATAACTATCTCACGAACCGCATCTGAAAAAAAAAAAAAAGAAAAAAAAGAAAACCCATATAAGTAGTCGACTTGTTTACCACGCACTTGGAAAATCCACGCGTGTTACATCAATATGTGTGTACGTAGCCGAGTATACGGACACTATCGATTCGCCACGAGCGGTCTAAAAAGAAAAATTTTCTCGTTTCGCACGCTCTCAGGGGGTATCGAGCTACAAGTGTCAGTCCGTGTGAAGTTGCCACCCACACCCACACGCACACACACACACACGCGCGTGCGCAGGCCTATAGAGACGTGTATATACTCGGTACATGCTCAAGTATATACCGAGAGGCAGCAGCAGCAGCGTATAAAAAATCTTGGGGGGGCATAGAGCGAGTGGGGATAACAGTGGTTGGACCGCGTCGTCGCCGATGGCCGGGCTTCCGCGTATATATAAAACACACGAGGCGCCAGACCACCGCGGAATTATCCGGGCGCAAGTAGTGGCAGTTCGTCGGACGTGGCGTGTCGAATAGTTAGTCTCTCTCTCTCTCTCACTGTCGCGCGCGCACCGCAGTAGCAGGCAACTTCCCCGTCTCCCTTTGCATCAGCGCATGTGTCGAGTCGCGGCAGCTCCGAGGCACCGGCAACAGTAGCGGCGACAGTAGCGCGCCTAGCTCAGCAGAGAGTGCGAAAAGCTCCCCGCAGTGAAGCGCTTGTCCGTGTAGTCTCTCTCTCTCTCTCTCTCTCTCTCTCTGTCTCTCCTGCACCGCTTCTTGCACTTTCACGTCGGGAGACGACTGCCACCTTTGTACGGCCCTTGGGAACACGGTTTCGATAGTAGGGGAGGAAGTTGCATCAGCGGAGACATGAAAACCGAGAAGAACAGCGCGCAGCAGCCGATCGGCGAGAACGGATGCCAGAATGGCACTTGTGTCTCAGGTTATTATTACTATATATATATATATATATATGTATGTATATGTCTGTCTATATGTATGTGTACGATTGACTTTGTTTGCGGCTGATTTTCTTGATTGGCCGCTGATTGTATGTGTGGGACTTCTTTTTCAATCTGACTGATTTTCTTTCTTTTTCTTTCTCTCGATTTAGCTGATTAAATGCGATGCGAGTTGTGCAATATAGTGAATATTTTTCATGAGAGCTTGCGGTACCTTCATTGTTTAAAGCGCTAGAAAATGTTTAATTTTAAGTAAATGAGGCTCTAGCGTTAAAAACGTTAAAGTAAGTGCTTGAAAAGCTGTGTCTTTCTATGCTTATCTGTTTTTACTTACAACTGTTAAGAAATACATTATACGAAATGACCAATTCGCCACACGGAAAAAATCGCAAGCAAACATTACTTAATTTAGCTCGGCAGATTACACTGAAGCAGGAATTAAGCAAATATATTGAAGTTATTGGGCAAGTGTTACTGAAAATATTCGGTAATGCATACTGAAATAACAGTCAAATAGAAAGTGCCTAAATAATGAAGCAAAGATTACTTTGCCGTCTTCCAATCGCGAGTGTGTATAATACACTCTCTTTTACTAAAATGTAAACATTAACTTTTCAAGTTATTTAATTTATAAGTCCTAATTTTATATTCGATATTTTCCGAATTTGTACACCCTGTGTATTAAATACGCTTGTCGTTTGCTATGTACATATCACACGGTGTAAACAACTACAGCGGCAAGCGTCAGAAAATGCACGCGCGCGAGCAATGATTCGCTTGGTAAAGTATGCCCAACTTCTTTTACTCGATTGATCAAGCAAAATTTACCGAACTAGTTCTGTAGATGTTCTATAATCGTCAATCACATCTTGCTTGATGAGTTCAGCTCAAGCTATTCGGTAAATTTTGCTTGATAGGTTCATGAAACTCTGCTTGCGATTTTTTCCGTGCAGCTTTTTTAAATACTTTCCATCGAGTAAGGCTAATTTATTTAAAATTAAACCTCTTTTTAAATACTTAGAAATAGTATAAGTTTTGTAGACTTACCTTACAATTTTTTTGAAATTAGGACAGTCTTCTTAAAAAAATTCATCTAACTTTTATATTAGGTTTTATAATATATAGTTAAAAAAAGATCTACTGGAAATGAATTGATTTGCATGTATATACTACCATTTACTTATTAGTATGATGGATAATATTTAGTCGCCCCATTACAGAGTATTCCGATCTCGGGATCTAGTTCGAAACTGCCCTATCTCGAAATCTAATTCAAAACTCCCCTACCTCGGGGACTTTTGAATTTTTTTGCTCAAATTAAGTTGGTAGGCTGGTAGATAAAAACAGTTTCGAATTAGATTCCGAGATGGGGTGATTTTGTATGCTTATAATAATTTTTTTATAAAATATATTGTAATTTTTTCACTTTTGGCGTTTTACTTATTTATGTGCGATTCGATTGAAAAAACCAATTATAATTTTTACTAGAGAATTTTTTTTCATGTAACTTTCCCTGATAGTAAGAGATTAAATTTTTTGATGAAATAGTTTGTATGTCCTAATTAGTTTATATAATGGATTCGCTGTGATCAATACTTAATTCATCAATGAACACTTCGAAAATTGTTTATTATAATACCTGTAACCTCTAAGATCTTCTGATTATAAGATTATAACTGTCAACGAATTGAAATTTATATTCTTATAGTTTATAATATATTATTTGAGGCGGATGTTCGATATTCTAAATAACACATTATTCGCGTTGATTAAGGTAACTTCAACGACTTTTAATTCATAATGATAGCTATCATACGTAAGTACGCGTGTGCAAAATTTGCGGGGGCTCAACGACTCAAATATTGAGGAAAAAAATTGAGAAATTAAAAAATTTAGTATGGTTCATTGTGGGGTAATATTATATTTTGTATATAACGTCAATTTGTATGCTTTAAATTTTACTTTAAGCTATAATTATTTTATGTTAAAGTTAATAATATCATCAAAAATATTTTTATAAATTAAATTATTTGGGGCCCTGAAAGCACCCACAATTTTCGGCTCTATGCGCTGAAGCCACCTTAAGATTTTTAATTGAACCATATGAAATATCATAATATGATATAATCATTTATACCTTCTTATATAAGGTATTTTTAATATTTTATTTGCGGTCTTTCTCAAATTAAAACAAAAAGCAATCTTTTCAGCGACAATTAAAGTATTATGCTTTTGAAGTATTTAATGGTAGTTACAAAAACAAAAACTCAGTATACGTTTCCGTTAATTACAGTGAAATATTAAATTTTTAAAATGAACAATTTTTTTAACTGTCTTATGAGCTTATATTAATTCAATTTTATGCGATAATTTTAAGTTAAAATATTTGTATAAGGAATTTTCAAATATTTAATTATCAGAATCTTAATCCAAATCAAAACGATATTTCGTATTAAATAAATAAAGAATAAGCGTCTCTCGAAGTAAAGATCATGAAAAATACTAATACGCTTGGCATCAGTTGGCTTTTCCTAGCATTGCAGCGTGCCCAGCTACGCGAATCCAATTCATCAATTTTACGACATATCATGAATAGTTTCTTAAACATACATTTACTCGTACAATATATGTTTAACATCATGATTTTATATATAATAATTTACAAAGTACGTTTTATGCTAAAAAATTCAATTACTCAGAAACATTTTGTATATATAGTCGTTACTTTGACTGCCAAAGTCACGAAAGGCCCCTCTTGAGCTAAAAGAGTTTTGCGTCAGCAGTAACATATAAGTATTATAATATAGGTACTTAACATAAATTTTTTATAAAACGCAATCTTCTTAGAGATAAAATTTCTATAATACAAAACGTAATAGTTTCTAATTATAAAATAGTAATTGCTTTTGCATAAAGATAATGCTATCTGTACATTTTCATATACACGTTGCAAAAATGCATACTTAATAGGATCGAATTGATAAATAAACGTCAAAGAATTTTAATCGCTTTCGAAACGGCATTACCGAGAAAAGAATAAATAATCTAAACGAAAACCTCAAGAAGGTTAGTATATTGTTTCAGCAGCTTACGGCAACGTTTAGTATTGCATATCGATTTTCAATATGCGTCGACATTCATTGATCGGAGTGCGTAACGTAACGGATACATCTTGAGTAAAACACGAGCTGCACGTGATTTTATTATAGTCCCTCTCGTTGGGATGTATATCCTCGCGCGTATTATATATATATATATATATCGATGGTCAAGCAGATTAAGGCGCCGGGTAACGCAAGACACCTGCAGAAAGCAGGAAAAATGAGATCGCACACGCCCGAGCAAGTAGATCGGTTAAGGGTAAGGTAAGACACTAGCACGAAACGTGAACCTGATAATGTTGACTACTTTTCGTCCCGGGACGGATACTGGACCAATATGGATTTTCTTATTATAAAACTCGAGTATTAATTTTCGTGCGTTATTTATACGTTTCGCATTGTAAAAAATGTTGGAGCTTTGTTATTTCAGGCTTCATTTTATTTATGTATCTTATGATTCTAAATCATGTAGTTAAAGTTGTGGCTTATTAAGCACGAGACAATTTCCGCAGAAATTCTGTACGAACATCTGATCTTTATTCTGGACTATATAAATAATATTTTAATTGAAGGTTTTTACAATTTTTCTTATAAATACCTACTATGGAAATCCATTGAAGTTGAGGAACAATAAAAGAAAATTGAAGAGTTTAAAGAGCTAACGAATCCTTGCAAATCAAAATTGACTCAATATTATCATTTCTAGAGTCCGAGCAGAACTAAAAAAAGTCCATAACTTCTTAGATAATTACACACTTCCTTAATAAATCTGATTGTTATTGCTAATTGAGTAGTGAGTATTTTTTTAAGCCAATAAATACTTCTCAAAACAGTTAATGATAGAATAATTACTGTAATAATCATATCTCGAGTTCAATTCAAATAATCTCTCTTGATTGAAATACTACATTATTTACATTATCAATAAGCTTTGTCACAGTCGAATGAGTCATCGTATTATATTTATAATGCATGTACAGTATCGCTGTATAAATGGAAAGTTATATCTGCTTTATAACGATCATTTGTTATAACATATATTCTCCCCGCACGACATGTCAAAGAGGATAATTCTGACTTGTACATATCCTTGATTGCGTGCATTCAAAGTAGCTAGACAATACTTTCGATGTCGTGTTATACAACGATATCAAAATTACCGCGTACCGTTTGATTAATGACGATTAGCCACTAGTGTCATAATTTATCTTTTGCAAGCGTATGGATATCGTATTAAATTAGTACTAAATTCGTATTAAATGTTTTAAGATCAATGTAGATCCGCATAAAGCGCTTGAGCAGCATGCAGTATATATTTAAACCAACTCATGGAAAAGTTTATACCATTTATAGTGCGCAGTCAAATTCAAAGTTCACCACAGCAATAAGATCTTAAAGTTTAATTTACAATCGAGAATTTTATTGACATTGATATATGGCATTCAACTTTCCGCTCGCGGTAAGAAATACACTGCAGCACACAAGTACTATTTTCAACACCTGATCACCGCAGCGCGGCGGCGTACGAAATCGCCCACAGCCTATAACTTGACACAGTTAAAACTCGAGTAGTAGCCAGAGCGATCCTTACCTTGAAATCAAAGCTAAACATACTGGGTGTACACGTACGGGCGTTACAGTAATCGAGAGTATCGACGTGCGACTGTCTCTGCGGCTATATGGAACACGGCAAGATCATTGCTCAGCGAGCAGCAGCAGCCCGAGAGAGCGCGGAGAGAAAAAGAAACGGAGTAACCGAGAGAATTCATTCCGCGCGATGAAAGTCGAGAGCGCCGCAAGTGAAATAAGTCATATTATCCTACATGTCCGCGACGACTACGACATGTGATACCGTCGAACACTCTCGACTGCTGATACAACTTGGTTTCTTTTCTTTCGACTTTTTATTTCTCTCCATCTCCCTCGTCTCTTGGTACTTTTCGCCGATTCAAGATTGAAAATGCGAGTATCGGCTTTCTATATAAGCGCGAGATTTTTGTTCGTTCATCCGATTGTCTTTCTCTCTCTCTCTCTCTCTCTCTCTCTCTCTCTCGATCATTTCTCTTTTCTTTCTCGCTTTTTTGCGGATGCCCGGGTTTCTAGATCACAGCTTTTTCTGCCTGGGATTTATATATATATTCGCCACTCTGTGACGCGCTGATTAGCTATTGACACATGCGACTGGGTCGTATAATATATCTTCCAAAATTTATTTAACTTCAGAAGTTTAATTTGTCTCCCCTTTTAATAATATTCTCAAGTCAGATGACGTAAAGTATGATAAAGAACAATTTTTTGTATAACTTATGGATTATTTGCCACCAAATTGAGATATGCACATTGAGAAAACATCAACACAATGTTATCCGCATTACCCAATTTAAACCAACGCTACAAACTCAATTCGTCAAAGCTTCTAGCTATCTCTCTAGCGAGATTTTTCAATTAGAACAGTGTCACACGCATATCGTTGGAGCGTTAATTATCGCGAAAAAAGAAAAAAAAAACGCGTTTTCTATTTAATGCCATAATCAGGAAAATTGAAAGAGCGTTCAAGGATGAATCTATCTACCCATGGATGACGGATTTTTAATACGACACTGCGCTCAATACCCGCGTCTTATTTTCGAATATTCTTATCGTTCTTTTTTTTTTTTTCTTTATTCCCTCCAGCGAAGCGCTAAATTTGAATGCAGACATCATATAAACGCGGGATTATACAAGAAAGTATAAATGAATGCTTTGAAAAAAAAAAAGAAAAATGCGTCGATATCGTTAAGGACGCGTGCGTTACGTATCTCTCCTCGAGTACGTTATAATATGTAATCAGTGTGCGGTGGTATAGAGTGCAATTATCATAGGCTTTAATTGGCACGCACATATTATCGAGGCTTATTATTGCCGCGCGCGTCTCTCTCGGCAGGCCGCATCAAAGTTTAATGTGCCAAAGCAACTTTTTTTTTGTCGTCACGCGAGTGTCATCGTGTGGCACAAGAGTGAGAGAGAGAAAAAGTCGATCCATATTACAATAAATCATTATCGGAAACATTTTTTTACCCCCTATACACATTTTCCCAAGAGTAGCTCCTCGTTTTATATAAGCTGTCGTCTCTCGTGGATATTTCGCAATCGCCAAGTGGTTACATGTTAACATCTAATGCGATACAGAAAGTCTCGTAATTCGTATGATTAAATGAGATGCCACCTTTATCGCGCTGAATCTATTTGCATTTTCTTACTCTACGAGGCGCGAGACAAGTAGGCAAAAAAAAAAAAAGATCTCTAATTATTCTTTATGTTACACAGTGCTACCAACCAACTGATTTACACCGGGGGGTATACAGCTTTTTTTGCTCTAAATTACGTTCGCGTACACGATATGAATATTCAAACTATGTGCTCTCTTATAAATGAAGTGCTAAACGCAGAGTTAATTTATGTACTGCTTGGATCCTATTATTTTTTTTTTTCAAATACTTTATGTAAATGTATTAATTTAAAAAAGAAAATGTTTTTTCGCCACACGAATACTAAATTTGGTCTTGTACTTATTGATAAGTAAGACTCGAGTATTGAGACTTTTGAAAATCGCGACGAAAGTGTAAGAAAGGCGGAGTGTTTTCATTGTGCGGTTACCAAGCCACACGGGTTTCACAATTATGTTCGAGAAAGACAGAGTCGAGGAAAAGGACTAGTACATACAGCGCGCACAGGTTGGACGCTGTAGTAAAGTGGCCGGGCGTCGCGCGCGCATTAAAATTGGGTCGGGCCACGCGCCGCGACACTTGACGTGCGTCCAGCTCGTACCACTTTTTCCGTTTCATTCTCTTTCCGACTCTTTTTTTTTTTTTTACAGCCAAGCCATACAGACGCATACTCTTTTCTATCTATCTCTCCCTGACGGTTGTAACAATTGAATCGAAAAACTGAGCTTGACATTCTCAGAGCTCCGCCCGCGACGATATAACGCGATATCGGTGCTGCCGCAAGTGTCGCGGACCGGATCGTTCCGCTTGTTTTCTCATTTCACGCTTCTTTCTTGCGCTTTAGCTTTTTTTATATATAGATTTGAGCACTTTTATGTTGTGCCTTTTTTGTATGATTAGTGTGGCTTATCTTCCTCTTTTTTGTTTCGGTACTTTGCCGTGGGGTTCGAGTAAGTATGTGAGATTAATGGGAACGAATTCGGAAAGTTTTATACGGACACTGTTTTTTTTTTTCGTGAAAATATGATGCGATAACGTTTTCGCTCTTGATGTTCTTTTTGATCATTCGATCTCAGATATATAAGTCTAGTGATTCATTGCTCAATGATCGGATGTAAATTATATCATGGAAATGATTTTATCATTCAATTAATGAGAAGTATTTGTACGAGGAGTTAAGTTATCAATTATGAAGGCTAATTTATATTACTCAAAGATTACTCAACTTGTTAGTATCTTAATAAAGAAGTTATGTTTAAAAGACTTTTTATTAAGAATTACATAAATTAATAAAATACCACCTTTACTATTTATTTGATTTTATAATAATAATAACGTTATTATATTAGTTTCTATATAAATTTATTAAACGTATGCATAACTCAATGAGTTCAAATCTTTTAAAAATATTTACCTACTAGTTGTATAGGGAAAAATTAAATAGTTTGAACCATTCAATTCGCGCAGAAATGAACAATTTCACCGAACAAAGGTTTGCGCAGCCTGAGCAATACGAAACAATTAAAATCATGTACTTGTCGAGTGGTGAAAAATTGCAAATCATTTCGAGCCACTTAAAAAGAGAGAAATGCAGTACCTCGCGCAATCGTTAACGAAACTCGCGCGCGCGCGCGCGCAATGCCATCGGCCAGTAAGGAAGAAGGAAATTCCGCGCTCAGCATCGCGCTTTCCGAGAATGTATAAGGATCATATCGGCGGCTATGCGCGCGGCTGTAAAATTCGCATAACGGAAGCCGATCGAAGGACGCGTAACGATCGGCTCCGAGGTTATTTAAGCACATAATATTTTATAAACACACACGTGCGCGCGCGAGGATCGCATATAAGGACTAAAGCGTCAGGCGCTCGGGCTTTCGCGATGTTTTTCAGTAGTAAAAGCTGACGTAAACGCGGACTCACGCGGCTTCCCCATCATCATATTCGCTGTCCCAAGCGCTGACCATATACAAGCGCTCCCTCTAATAAAGTACAAAGTACAAAGTTCATTGTGGCCATGGGCTTGATTAGGCTGTTGGTTATCAATGCGTTATAATGAAGAATGTCTATTTGAAACGTTCACCTGCAAGGATGGACAGATCTTCGGCAATGGAACATATATAGGAATCGATGATAAACAATTTTACATCCGTTTAATTGAGGTAATCAAGTTTCACTTTTACGGTCGTGTCGTTGCAAGCCATCAAAACTAGGCTCTCTCCCTTATTCGCTCGCTCTATACTTTCCATATGCAAAGCCATCGAACCGCGCGGGGACTTTCATACCGCCGCGACGTATCCCGATACCCAAGACCGCCGATCACAGATGCATCCATAAGAGTGGCCTTTCCTAGAACTGCAGCGGGGAAAAAAAAGGCAAAAGTGCCGCCGCCGCGACATTGGAATATCTACGCTCAATATAAACTCGGGCGCTCGCGTTCGCTGTCTTTTTGTCCGCATCGGTGAAACGTCCACCGCGCCACGGGCTGAGCCTCGAAGGATATACCCGCTGGATACGTATACATATATGTATATATATATATATATATGTAGGATGAGGAAAAAAAAAGCGGCGGCGACCGCGGGTGACAAAAAAAAGAAGGTGTACAATCGAGTAGGCGCGCGCGCGTATAGTGAGAGTGAGAAAAAAGTAAAAGCGCGAGAGAGAGGGAGAGAGAGAGCGAACGGTGTGCGGTGGAGCGCGCGAGCAGCAGCAGCAGCCGAGTGCGCTCGCGTATATACTTATATCGCGGTTTACATTTTTCTATTTCCATCGTGTCGCGCTCACCAAAGCGTGGATCTACTATACGCGCGCTACACTGACGAATCGATCTGTCCTGTGATCGTCTCTCTCTCTCTCTCTCTCTCTATGTGTGTGTGTCACTCTCTTTCGATATATTATGTTTACACGTCCACCGGAGCTGTTCGATTCGATTGACGCTTGCCGACGAATTGGATTTCGACCATTCGTATGCGAGACGTTCAAGATTGGATGTGCTTATGCTTGTTTATTTTGAAAAAGTCACACCTGTAGGTGGTGGCACGCGGATTTCTTTTCTCGTGTATACTTCCAATCAAGTTTGTTTGTGCTGCGCACGCAACTTTTCATATGAAAGTATTTCTGATTTAACCATGGCGTTGTCGGGTGTCTATAAAAGCCATTGGAAATTGATTGAACCGACTTGTGGAAATAAATGCATTCCGAAGACATCCGTTACACTCCATAAGAATTCACTTCGTTTACTTTTTCCTCTATTTTTGGCGCTACATAGTCGCTTAACCGGATGAATAAAGTGCGGAATTCATCGAAGAACAATATTGATAATATGTCATTGATGTCAATTCAGAAATGATTCCAGATTCGTTTGGTTCAAGCTGGAATATATTCTCAAAATAAGCCGATCACTGCTGCAATTTCAAACTTTCTCATATCCACTTTTGTAAAGCAATGTAAAAGTCACTTTTTATCGCCAATAATCGCTTGCAAAATACAATGTTTAGCAATGGTAAATGTAATAGTAAAAAGAGTCCTTTAGTAATATATCAATTTTTAACAAGTGAACAAATATTCGATATCAACCGTTATGTATACCAATCACAAATACACAAATCGATATCGTTAATTGCATGACGATGTGATTTGGAGGATTGTCCGGGCGATGTCTGGCGTGTCCCCCGCGGCATGACTCATCGGAAATTCTAAAGGAAAATCACGCCGAGATTCCACCTGTGGCGTCAAATAGCTAGCCGTTATCCTGCCGGCGAACCTCTGGCGAACTCGTACCGAGAAACCGGTTTGCAGCGGCAGCCGTGTGTCCAATTATGAGAAAAATTAGCAATTTGGCCGAACCGCCGCTCCTCTCGTGAGCACCGCTGCATCCTCAAAAATTATCAGCCTGAGATATAATAAGTATATCGGACGTGGATAGACATGGACTTTCCGACCGTTGACGCGCTTATTAATTGCCTATACATTGGTAAGCTCTGCATTAAATCTCTTCGGATGTCGAATGTAAAACTAAGTGCAGTTAATTCAGGTACATCAGGAGTCATTAAATTACTTTTATATCTCTATGAAAGACATGGAATGCTGATTTTTATTGAAGTTACAATAAATTATTGTTTATTAAAAATCGCGATGTCTGTCCAAGGGGTCGGCAAGATCCATTGTTGTCTGACTTCTCATTGAAATCATATAAACTTTTATCGTTTTTCTTCAAATTCCCGACGTTTTAATAAGTGTTTCTCCGCAAGTTTGTTATTAATTTCAAATTCATAGCTGCTCATTCATCATTAAATCTTTCCTTGAAGTGCCAGAGGAATTGGATTTGCCATTATGGCGAAGAAATGCGCGGAGCTTGCGGTATCGTTACGTAAAGGAAAAAGAAAAACTGTACCACAATTAATATTAAAGTTCATATGCGTACGTTGCGTATCCACATGCGACGAGAACTTGTTTAATTTACAGTAAATTGTCAATATGTTGCATTTCAATTGCGTAGGTACAAGCCAATTTCTCGTTTGACATACTTAAGCGTATCGTTTTTAGAAAAATAAGCGTACGTTTGGAAAAAACAGACAATTACTTATCGTTCGAATCGTTCGGCATCAAGACCTTTAGAATTCATTTGGAAATAAAACCTTTTGACTTTTATTCGGAACATTTGGCAGTAATTTCAAAACTCTTGAAATTTATTGTCATCCGAAGTATTTAAAGACCATTATCTATAATTTTTTTTAGATTTATTTACTGCTTCATGGTTGAGTGATTAATCAAAGCGAATTAAAAGAAATCAAATACATATTTTTATGGGACGTTAGACTCGATACAGAAAATAGTCACTTATTAAATGTGTAAGCCTAATATAAAAATTTTAATTTAAAAGATATCTAATTTAAAAGATAAGAAATTTTATCCGATATCTTTTAACAAAATTTCGAAGAAGATTTAATATGATTAAGGGAGATTTTTTTTCCATTAAAGATAAACCAAAAGAGAATCCAAGTAATATTTATTAACATTTGTATAAGTACAATTATTTGGATTATGTGATTCTTGGAAAATATTTACGTAATTAAGACAACATTTATGACTATAAGATCAAATGACTGGTGGAAAAAAGTCTTTCTCCCAATCCCTTAACTACTCTTGATTGGATGGTATGTATGTACCTGTCGTAAAATGCATTCTATAAAATCTTACCAAGCACCTTCATTAAAGCCAAACAATTCCACTGGTATTGTTTACCACTGGCTTTTTTTGATAATCATCAGATGCAACTATATTCCGATGCTTGATTATCATTTCCGTCATGGTTATACAATGATAGTATCGCGTTACATGCATTATCCTTTATAGGAAGCTAAATTATTCTAAAGTATCTTATATAAGTAAGCAAGACGTCAACAAGTACATATGTGCTCATAATCGCACCCATTAAAAAGTAGGCTCCAAAACAAACAAGCTACGATTCTCGCCATCTACCCAACGATTTCTGACACCGAAGGCAACAAACAAAAAAAGAGACACGCACACGCACTTGTCTCACCTCGACATCTCAATATTCCATCATTGTTGAATTAAATATAAATATATATATAGCTGCGGCGAGATGAGCGATTACATAATGAGTTAATGCTAAAGTTTGTGTAAACACTCATTACCGAGCAACGATATAAATCAGCCTCTCAATGCCTCCGATCTGCATCTCCATAAAGTCGCATCGAGAGCAGAGAGCAGAGAGAGAGAACAAAAAAAAAACGAAGTAGAGAAAAAGCATCTGTCATTGAAGCTATGGCAGCGGCAAAAATCCGATCAAACTTCAATATAACGCGGCAAGTAAACCGACAGAATTAATCCCCCCTCCCCTCCCTCCTGCCCCCCCCCTGATGAAATCCTCCAGCTGATTTTCATCATGTACAGCATAATCGAGAGAGCCTTGTGCCAGTGTCTCAACGACCGCACGCACTCACGCGAATGCCGCATTATACGTAGGCGCGAAAAATGCCCTCGCGAGAAGAGTATTCGCTAATCTCTGGGGAGGGGGAATAAAAAAGGCCGTGAGATCGCCACACTCCAATAGATAATCGGATATAGGAGGCGGCGCTCGTATATATGCGACGACGGCCGCAGTGATTTGTCCGGTCAGTGATCTGCTGATGCAGCTAATACACGGAGGCAGTGCGCGTGAGATAAACGAGCGAAGCTGAGAAAGAATGAGAAAGAAGGAGATCAAAGGAAAGAAAAGCTCCCCCGGAGATTCTCTACCCTATATAATTCTTGAAAAATGACGTGCACCGCAGAGATAACCCCTACCGCCGCTGAGTTGCTTCTATGTTCGCTGATCATTGCGAAGCCTCTGTACTCTTGCAGCGGATCACACGCGGCGAGTCGCTATCGCTTTGTCGCCTCTCGGCGCACTTGCATCACGCCTGTAATGTAATATATACATGTACGTATCGACATCTGCGGGGGGATGGTTATATAATAATGCGGGGCGATGACGATGAATTTGTGTCTATTGTAGGCGAGCTAACGAGAGAGAAAGATTGTGCTTAACCGATGGTCAGCGACTTAATTACGTATATAAGCCTAGATGATGTTTCTTTTTTTTTTTTTGGTGCGCTTCTCATTAGATGAGCTCGAATATTCAGATCAATGCTACTTACATGAGCGCGCGACGAGGATGAAAAAAGTGGTTTACCCCAGCGAGGTTTGGATTTCATGTGCGAATATCTCGTGTTGCGCGAGTGTTATATAGCTGCGCTTAGATAATGTTATACCGATGGATCAATTAGAGCTGCCCTCCTTTTTCTTTTAGATCGATATCCTGTAATATGCGTGAGCGCCCCTTGATGAACATCTTCTGGTTGCGAAACATTTCGAGTTTGTTATAGCTTCGGATATATGAGCGAATCGAATGGTTATTTGAAATTTCTTTACGATTTAGCAAACGAGTCTGTAGCAATTATGTATTTACATATGCAGGTAAACAAAACTCAGTTGTTTTGCATAATGTGAGCGAAGTGGCATGATAATCCTACTTATCAGTAATAATACATTTTTACATTATGAGAAACTTAAAAACGAATAAACCTGAGCTTATATATTACACAGAAATAATATTAAGGGACTCGTAGATTAAATTTTCTTTTATTCTCTGAACTGAAATCTGAAAAAAATAGTCAATTTAAAGAATGTCAGTATTCAAATAGCTGTTACATGTCTTGAGAGGTATTTGAAAAAAAACAAACTATTTTAATTTCCTAAAATAAAAATTTAGTTCAGAGAATCATGAAAATGCTATTTATCCACTTTTTCTCTCCGAGCAGGGTTCCAGAAGCCGAATCTTCATCGATTCTAACTTTATAGTACTTATTTTGTTGAAATGGTCCTGAAATAGTCCATCTATGGTTTGAGATTTTAATTTCCTAAGAATAAATCTTCTTTCATTTTCAATTAATCTTTTTGTTAAACTATCATCAAAATTTTGCTAGTTTCAAAAATTTCGTAATATTTGTTACAATTTCATTCTTCAAAATTTATTTATAAACAATATTCATGATTTGAAAAATTACAAAAAAAACGAAAATTTGACGTACGGATCTTGTAAAATCTTGATACATTCTATGGCAAGAAATAATTGCTAAAGTTCCTACCGTTTTCAGAACACGAAAGACTAGATATAAAAAATCTGGCATACTAAAAATAGGAATTACTCATTCTAAAAAAGATAAAACATTGTGTTTAATATTAACTCGAAAGATCAATTCCTGATTATTTTTGCGTACCAAATAGACAGTAATTCTAACTAATTTTATAGCCAATGAAAATATTTTCGCTAATACGAGCTAAATAATAATTCAACAACTTTTCAGTCAGTTGAACCCCTCCATTCTCGAGTCGAGCACTCGGAGCATTTCACACATCCATTTATTCCATAGGAAATGCAAGCTGCACACTGCAGCACACGCCCGCACAAAGATCGCGCAATCACGCCGCCCTTTCGGTCCATCCCAGCCTCCCCCGTGAAAAGCCCCACCGCCGCCGCGTCCAGCATAGATTTTTCGACCCACACGCGCACACACACGACGACATTCTCACACACACACACACACACACACAGACACAGACACGCTGAAGCCGTTGGGAGCGAGAACAGCTGGTGTATCCACCTCTCCCGCGAGCTCTGCACGCGATGGAAGGACGTCGAGGCGCATGTGCGCGCGTCCAGTAGCAGGAGAGCACAGAGTGAAGGCATCAAAGTCGACGAGAGAGAGAGAGAGAGAGAGAGAGAGTGAGAGAACAGCAGCCGCGGCAGCGCGTACGCAGGAGAGGAGAGGCTAGACCGTCGCTGGCACACCGTCCCTAGCCTCAGTCGCAGCGCGTCACTCCAGAGAGCGACATCGCGCTCGCTCTCTATCTCTCTCCATCGCTCCCTCTCACAATCATTTTGCTCAATTGCACACTCGCCGCCTCGCACGCGCTCCTCGGCTCCTTTGCAGCTTCCACCGTCTCTCGGCTACCCGACATCAGTCCCGTCTCGAGACTTGTACACAGTGTACACAAACACGCTAGCGCGCACATACGAGGTATACTCGCTCACGAGGAGGCTAAGCTAAGCTTTTTCACAGTGCGCGTTCGTCGTTTTTAACCAAGCTCTCTTGGCTCGGAGTACTTGGGCTTTGCTACCCCGTAGAGTTTTATTGAGTTTTTTTTTTTTTTTTTTTTTTTTTTTTTTAGAGAGAGAGAGAGAAATCAGTGAGTTTTGGTACAGTTTCTGCTAAATGTGATACCGAGGCTATTTTGCTTTTTTCGCTGTTCGTCCGAGGGAATAAATTGTCTTTTGTATAGCTAGATGTATCTTAGGAATCATTCGGATATTGTTCAGTCAAAGTTTGTCAGATGTAGCATTTTATTATTATCAGTAGTGCAATCGTTTATATGTGCAGACAAGACATAAATTAGTTATAAGTATATGGGATTGATAAAGAACTAAATAGTATATTGGTTGACTGGATATATCGAGATGTATAATCATGCGGATAAGTTTGGTCTTCGAGTATAGAAAGGTTTAACATTGATTTTTTTTTTCAATAATAATTTTGCATTTCAATATCTTATTGTTATAAAATGAAAAGATAAACGTAAAATGAAAAGAGAAATTTTAATAAATTAACATTTGAAATATTTTTAAAAGAAATGTACATTGTACTTTAATTAATCAGTTCTCTTCATTCAATAACTTCAACACACTAGTTCAAATTTCGTAAAGACATATTGCATCTCAACGAATGCATCAATTGCAAAAACACACACACACACACACACACACACACACACACACACACACACTAGAAACCGTTAAAATTAACAGCTTTCGATTCGCGTCTATATACATATAAGTATACAATACGCTCTCGTGAGCGCAGCTATTATAGGAAGGAGTTCCGAGAGTGTCTTTGCGGGAGGGAATCCCCGTGTCGCGCGCGCGCTACCGGCAAACACCGCGCACAAGTACACAGGCATTTATATACCCGTTTAACTTACACACGCGTACAACAGCAGCCCGGAGCGGTCAATGACGCTTTTCGAAAGTCCTTAATAATTGTTCGGCGCACTCGTCGTACACGCACACACACACAGACACACACAGACACACACACACACACACACACACCTCTTTCACGGTCTCGCGCGTGAACCAGAAATTCGTCCAAGGCCGTAGGAAGGAATATTACACGATTCATTGCGCGCGCAAGCCCGCGGTCCAGCCTCTATAGCGCATGGCTGTGTATGCTGCAACAGATCGCGTTTATCATTCGATTAGTGATCCGCTGTTTTGGAGATTGTGTGCCGTTTCTTGCCCTCGCCGCGGTTCTTTCCTGTCATAAGTGGGGAAACAATCGACTTCGCCTACACAGTTTCAAAGTATTTCTCAAGCATATCCTCTCTTTAATCGAAAGAAAAAAAGTAACGTATATCACGCGAAAAGATTTGTTTTTTTTTAATTTCGCTGCAAGTATATAGCTAGAAAGAAAAGTATATCGAGACCTGCATTTATTGCGTTAATCAAGATAAATAACTGTTTGTTATAAAGTAGAAAAATTTCGAAGCGGTAAACAATATCGATTCGTCAGCTGTTAAGAAAAGTTTCGAGTACACCATATTGCGCGAAGGCATAACAGAAACTTAGAGACCTATTGTTCAGCGTGTATTGATTCGGAAAGTTCAAGCTTTGCAATTAAGAACTGTGCAAGCTAAATTTAGGAGATCCACTCTTTTATCGTGCAAAAATTCAGAAAAACCCACTTCAAATCGCGCAATTCATGCAGAACATTTATGCGCATGCATATACCAATGAATCAGTAGTAACAGACTTTGTGCATACGAGCATCTTTTTCTACTGATCAAAATACACTGAGTCATATCTCTCATTTGATTTCTCTCACTTTAACTCAATGTACTCTTATATTTGTATTCTCGAGGGATAGAATTGATTTAGCTAATTGTTACAAACTTTATTGATACCAAAATCTTTAAAGTAAAGAAAGTACTTGTTCGTAAACCAATACGATTTTATTGCAATTGGCATCGAAATTTCGGAGATCTTTTATTTCCTTGAGAACGTTCAAAGTTTTGAGGAGAGAGAGTACTAGACTTCTTTGTTTAATTTAACGTTTGAAAATGAAGTCTTATCAAAGTCGAATTCCATAGTCTAAACTGTCAGTGTTCCATTCGAACAAGTGAAATGTAAACGAGTTATCAACTCCTCGAAAAGTTTCACGATCGGGCTAAATTCAGTAGTAGTAGTGCATAAAGTTTGAGATATTTCAAGCCCTGTTCAATTAAAGGACAAACTTCAAGCACTACAGTGCATTCGTAGAAACTCAGCTGAACGTATAAAGGAACGAATATAGCCCTGTGTACTCTCTCCCAAAACAATCGTCTAAGATATACAATTGACGAGCGAACGTATACGAATTTTTAGATTAGCACGAAAGCTTTCCAAGCGCATCGTTAAGGTTGCACAAGTGCGAGTTAGCCGACGCGAAAGAAAGATAAAAGAAAAAAGCAAAGATGAACGGGATAGCGAGGAGCCAGGAGGTGGTCAGCATCGAGGAGGAGAAGAAGAAGCTGGAGTCGAAGAAGGCGGCCTGTCCGTGTCCGTTGCGCACGGTCTCCTGGGGCGAGAGCGCCAATCCAGTCCTAGACGGCTCCGACATCGAGGTGCCGGGTACACCCAGGACTCCCAGGACCTCCACCACCCCAGGTAGACACCTTCGACGACCATTTCTTTTACCGAGATCTCCAGCCGCTTCTATTCGCGGCAGCTGCCTTATCTTTTTCAATTCCTTCGATAATAATCTTTGCTTATTATATTGCTCGGACGATGTTTAACCGATATATTCTTAGATTTATACAAATAGTACTCATTGAATTGTGACATCAAAATTAAGTCGAGCTCGTATTATTTTATTTCTGCGAGTGTCTTATTGAAATGATTCAATATATTTATGCGCTAAATAAGTAGATTTGCTAAACCGTAGCACCCGAGAAATGTACGAGGGCAGATTGTATGCGTAAAACATGCTGTCTATCAAAGGAGAAATGTTATTCTTAATACTGAAGGAAAAACAAAGTATCCGCCGCATTTCTGGAGTTCTTATTCTTTTATTAAAAGAAATATATAGGTTACACAAATCTACTTACAAATAACAAATAATAATAATAATGGATGATCTTTTCATTCTTTAGCCTCTCATGAAACGAAAAACTTATTAGATTCATTCGTTATAATGATCACTTAAAACTTTTAAATTTTTATCAAAGTTATAACTCCTTTTTAAAAAATAATCAAGTTGTTCAAATTTTGGCTACGGCGCAATCCTCGCACGCAATCTCTCGTGCGCATCACGCACACAGACACACACGGAAATGCAAAAGCCGCGGAAAGGAAAAAAAATGGCTCAAGCTGGGGCATCTCTCGCTTTCTTTTTTCTGGGTTACAATCGGACTGGCCGATCTATGAGAGGTACAACCAAAAAAAAAAAAAAAAAATAACAAAAAAATGGAAAAGAAAAGCGTGAGACTGTGCCGAGTACAGTTATAGCGCTCCCTTTATTATGTATGTGTATCACATATGCGCGCGCGCGATTTATAATGTATATAACTGTAGCGACGTGTTATGAGAGTGGAATAAAAGCCGTGCGCGCGCGCAAGCGACGTGCAGATGAGTAGTGGAAAAGGATGGAGAGATCTCTTGTCCGACTCCTCGGGGGAGGTTGATCGATGAAATCTTTTGATCTCGTGCCTATACACCCACCTCCAGCGCAAATCCTCGGTTACATCTTCAAACTCAGACGTTCTTGTACTTTTTTATTCTCCGCGCAATGATGATGGTAGGCACTGAGAATCGTAAAGATTTTGATAGTTCCGACCTTTTCTCACAAAGGATGAAGTGTTTTTTTTGTTTCTTTTCATTCACTCTTTTGATGATAAAAGATCTTTTGACATAATCTTAATTCATTCTAAGCAGTTTTCTGGAATGGACTCTTAAGAATATCACATAAGTGTCATATCTTTTGCAAATCATATTGAGGTTTATCGTAATATGTAGTTTCCCATCAGTTATATTAACCAATGCAATTAGAAGTGTGTTTTTA
The DNA here is from genome assembly GCA_900490025.1 of Megastigmus dorsalis. NCBI lineage: Eukaryota > Metazoa > Arthropoda > Insecta > Hymenoptera > Megastigmidae > Megastigmus > Megastigmus dorsalis. The sequence continues at coordinate 21,000 of UELU01090825.1, forward strand.
TATACACTGGAGAATTCTCACACTGATTTTTATTGACATTGCAAGGGAAATGTACGATACTTGCACTAATTTTTAAAATATAAAAGGACGTTATAACTTAAACAGAAAAAACCTGACCTGACGGGAAATACTAGTACACGGAGAGAAGTCGTCCAGTAAATTTTACAAATAGTCTTTGAAATTCTACCAGAAAGTATAGTAATCCTATCACAGACTGTAAATTTACGAAATGTTCTGACTCAGTATAGTAATTTTTATAATTTATAGAAATAAAGCATTAAAATTATTTTTTCCGTATGTATATTTTATATATATTATATATTTTATACATACAGAGAATTCCGAAATTTCTATTTTATACCTATCACAAGAAATTTCATATTTAAAAATAATTTTTTTTTACCTCACCGAGATTCGATCCGAGAACCTTCGCCGTGAAAGACAGGAGCGTTACCATTGCGCCACAAACAACTCGCAGTCACACCTCATGTTAAGCGAATTGTTTATGCTATCTTAAAGATCACTTATGTCCAAAGATTTTTAATAAAAACATGAATAATTATTAATTAATGAAAAGAAACAACGATTTAGGCATGCTTTGTTTCTATAAACGCTGCAATCATGATATTTTGCAGACTCTTTTCGAGGTTAAGTGATCACGCGTGCTGCCGCTCGCGCATCAGGGTCTCTCGGTAAGGTCCGCGCGCAAACGCAGCCAAATCTCTAGAAC
>UELU01090837.1:0-19131 GCA_900490025.1 Megastigmus dorsalis
TTCCATCCATAACGTCCTCTCTCTCTCTCTCTTTCTCCCTGGTGTGCGCATCTATAGAGCGGCAGCGGCTATACAACCCGGTGTAGCAGCAGCAACAGCAGCAGCAGCAGCAGCAGCACACGACGACGGCATTCGGCTGCACACGCACACACACTCGCGCGGAGGATCGCTCTCTGCCGACACACACACACACACACACACACACACAGTAACGCGCGAGCCTCTGTGCGTGTGTATATATAAGTGCAGGGAAGGGAGCCGCGCGGCAGACTGCGCCCCAGGTACCTGCAGAAGAGAAAGAGCGTGCAACACAAAAGCCAAGAGATTTTATTAAGATTTTCTCAGCGCGCACCGAGCAGCGAGAGAGAGAGAGAGAGCTGCGGTTCAAGCTGCTTCTCTCGCCCGATACCCTCCTCCTCTTCTCTCCTTTCCTTTCAACTTCAACTCACTCTCTCTCTCTCTCTCTCCCTCATTCTTTCTCTCTCTATAGGCATGCGCTCCGTTCGACTTGCACGGCACGGCGCTGCAGAGGGAACGAGAGCGAGCGGCCCTCTTTTAAATGCACTATGTGTGCACCGTTCCCGAAAAATCACCGGCTGCTCCCCTAATGCGCACCTATACAGCTATCCTGCACGCACTTTCTATATACGCGTGTCCGTGTGTCTGTGTGTGTGTGTGTGTGTGTGTGTTTGTGTGTGCGTGTGCACAGTTAGGGGAATGAATTGTGCCTCTCGTCAAGTGCCGTCACTGCCACAGGCCGTCCGTCGCAAGCTCGCGGAAAGTGCATAATGATGTTGGGAGGGGGAGGGGGAGGGGGAGACAGAGACAGAGAGAGAGAGAGAGAGAGAGAGAGAGAGTGCGGATGCCGTCGCTGCCACTGTGCCAACCCCGCGTACGCTCTGCTGGTGTGTGGTCCGCGCGATGTATATTGTACAGGCAATTACCATATACAGCACCCTCTATCTCTCTCTATCTCTCTCTCTCTCAGCGAGACAGAGTGAAAGTACACATTAGAAACGCGAAATTCGCTCGATATTTTCGCATCAGGTTTGTAAATTGCAGCCACGGTAAGGGGACTCGATGTTGCGAGGTGATGATTCGCCAGTCGTATCTTTATCGGTAGATGTCAATATCTTAAATAGCCATTTTATAGGATAGTGTATATAGACATTTCGAAAGTGTCTTTTCGCATATATATATATAGGCAGATGATCTGATGCGGGCCGATTCTTCGCGTAAAGTCAAATGCAGGGATCCCGCACTTGCATTTTTAAAAGCAAGTCTTCCGGTAAAAATTACTACATTGTCGCGTATATTTTTAACTGTTCTCTTCGGTCGCGAATCTTTTCTGACTCGTGGAAGCGTGCAATAGTCAAGCCTATTGCCAAAAAGAGAGTCCAGCTACAACCGTACGATCTTAGACCAGTCATCGGTCCCTTGTCCACTGCCTCTAAAGTTCTCGAGGCGATGGCAGGCATGCAGAAATGTTGAGAAGTTTATTACAAACCGCATTGACAATTTTCAATCTGGGTTAATTGGTTGTTGATAGTTGGGTATCGATAATGAAATGCTCACTTTCTTCGCGTTTCCATCGATAGTACGAAGGTTATCGATCGCGTTAACATATAGCCTTACTTGTCGATACAGACCTATTACAGAACCTATCGGGTCCTTCTTATCTACGTATAATGGGATTCCTTTATAACTTTTCGGTCGCGCACAGTCAGACATTGACCCGCATGATGTATATTATATGAATGGCCTGCCTGCATGCCATGATTTTTGCCACTTCCATATTTACGCTGATGATTTTCTCACTTATCGACATTGTCGTTTTTCTGATTTATCCAAGTTCATCAACGAAGTAAAGAGCGATTAGCGCAACATCTCAAAATTGACAGATAATAACCTAATTGAAATTAACGCATCAAAGACCAAAGCCATGTTGATAATAGTATCACTCATAATTTGATATCTAGGCTAAGCGCAATCTCTCTGTCGCCAATAGTACTCGATGAACATACGATTCTTTCCGTACACTCCCTAAAATTATTGGGAATGATTATTGATAAGAAGCTAACTTTCGGTAGACAGCTGTGAGAACGTTGGAGACAGAGTTTTCGCGACACTTGAACGATTGCGAAGATGTGGCGATGCTATACCGCACAGCTTTACGGGATCATCCGATTGATACTCATGCAACGAGCATTGAATGTATGTTTGAGCTTCGTCGGTGCTGTAAAAGAAAGTCAGATCATATCTCGACAGACGTTCCGAAATATAAAATAATGTGCGCTTTGTAAATTGATGCTAATAGGTATAACGCTTATACTACTGCTCGCCAAAAACTTGAAGCACTGAAAACTTGAAGATTCGTTAGATCTTAACGTGCCTTATTGCGCTACGACTATAACGTGTCAAAATTAATTTTTTCTAACAGCGTCCGAATTTTAAGGCTTTATCGAGATGGCTTTGTTCTCGACAAATGCTGTCAATACGCAACCTCAAAGAAAGCTGCAGTATTATGTATATATTAGTGTTATTATTATTATTATTATTATTTTAAACATCTTCTTTGTACTCTTTTGCTATGTTTATTATTCTATTCTATTTTCTCTCTTTCCCTCTCGTTCACTGGACCTCGCCTTCTCCTTTCCTTCTCTTTTTCGTCCTGGCGTACCTATAGCTATACGTTATATACGCACACACAGAGAGCAGAGAGCAAGAGAATGGAAGGAGAGATGAGGGTACGTGCGTATAGGAAAAATGCTTGGTTAAATGAAGCGGAGATAATTGCAGTTGGATTTCGTACCATGGCAAATCGGTGGATGCGTACGTGTGAGTCTATTGTATAAACTGAAGCGGGTATAAAGAGGTGGACATTGAAGGTCCAATTACTTTTCTTTCGGCGGACGCGTTAATCAGTCGCTGCTGCATAGGCCGCACGCGATCTGTGATCATTGTTTTATCGATTGTCACAATTGGAGCTGCGCCCGATTTTCTGTCGTTGCTTTGCATGTGTCATTGCGGTGAAGTGCATCACGGATGAATTGTAAGTTGAAGGTGAACGATTTCAAGCTCGTACGTAACTAGAGGGTCTTGGTTAAATATATGCGAGACTGCCAACGATATATAATTTTAACGTAAAAGCTCCTGGCTGAAGTCGAAACGAAAACACGTATACGAGGTATACGTTGGAAGCGTTGATTAAAGATAGGACCGTGGTTCACAGAGGCAAGCTTCTATTGGCAATAAAAGCAAATTGCAAAAGGAAATATATATATATACCAAGTTGGAATTTGAAGCTGTATAAGCTATATCGTAAGATTGCGCGATGCGTATACTTTTGAAAAATTCAATTTAGCATTAAAACGTTTTCATCGACGTTCGCCCCTGGATTCCAAAGATAATTACGAGAGAAACGAACTGATTTACGCTTCCGGCCATTTGTGAAAATATCTCGAAAAAGCCCCAGAGCTCCTCGGCGAACTTCCATCCTCCGCGAAAGCTGTTATTTGCCTGTAAGTTTGAAAGACGTTTTGCGCTGCGTCTTCGATTTTTAGCGCGTCTGCCAGCTGTTAAAGATTCTTTTGAGCCACGCAAAGTCCAAAGAAATCAAAATATCAAAAGAACTTTTCGAGTTTACCCGAGGCTCCCGGGACTTCTTCGTCAACCAAATCCCATACAAATCTCAATATTATATATATATTCATCTTCCCTTTGTATCTCAATTAACATTTTTGGGTGAAAAATAAATGAGAAATACTTGTATTCGGACCACACGAGGCCACAAATTAAAAATTCATACAAACGTTAGTATTGAAAAAGCCCATTCACTCGGGCAAAGTCTCGAAGCAAAGTAACTTTCACCAATAAGCGCAAATCGCAGTGATTACAGGGTCGCCTCTCTCTCTCTCTCTCTCTCACTCTCTGACTCTCTCGCTCCCAAGAGAAAATACGTGATGCGCTCGACATTTTTAGACTTTGGCCTTTATTTGCGCGCGCAGCACAAGGCCAACGAGTCATCCTCGCTTATATACCCGTTGCAGAGAGGCGGATATTATATCCTATACCACCGAGAGACTTTCGAGGGTCAACGGCGTTAAATCAGCATTAGGACCATTAGTTTCGAAGGTCCGCGCGCCGCAGGTATAAAGATTGCAAGACGAAAAGGGTTCCGTAGGAGGGGGAGTCGGCCATCGTGTAGTTAGCCGAGCGATGAAATTGCCTCCTCTTGCAAACGAGAACACGTGGATGCGATATAGTATATATCGAGTTTTAATAACAGTACAAATAGCTTGTGTATTTTGCGAGATTTTCGGAAAACCTGATGGACTTTCCGTTCGGGATTAGACAAAGTGCGGTTGTATATAGAGTCTTTTATATATAGGTATTGTCTTTGTGTTTCCTTTAAACAGTTGCGTCTGGTGGAGGTTGTAAATATGAATGGAGTTAGGATTGACGGGGATTTTATTAGTTTTTGGAAGTCTAAATGTACTTAAATATTCACTAACTGTTGTGCAAAGTAATAGTTTTATTATTTAAGTGCGCATTTCCCTATATACATTGCTGTAGTAGTTTTACAGTTATTAACAAAAGAAGCGTATTGTGTATTTCCGCATTAAAGTGATTTTTAGCATCTGCTATAGAATTAAAATGCAGATTTTATTCATTTGCACGGCTTATTCGTCTTTTATGATATTTGTATGAAGTTATACATAATCAACGTAGAAACTTGCAAAGAATGGTTAACATATTTGAAAATGTATAAACGTATAATGAATATTCTGAATATTATCATTTTTTTTTTTTTTTTCGTAAAGGTTCGACGTTTCAATACAGTGTTAAATAAAAAAATCTATATATTTAAAAATTTTATCAAATATTGCACGATTCACGTCAAAATTGATTACCTTACACGGAAAAAAATCGCAAGCAAACATTACTTAATTTAGCTCGGCAGATTACACTGAAGCAGGAATTAAGCAAAATGTATTGAAGTTATTGGGCAAATGTTACTGAAAATATTCGGTAATACATACTGAAATAACAGTCAAATACAAAGTGCCTAAATAATCAAGCAAAGATTACTTTGCCGTCTTCCAATCGCGAGTGTGTGTAATACACTCTCTTTTACTAAAATGTAAACATTAACTTTTCAAGTTATTTCATTTATAAGTCCCAATTTTATATTCAATATTTTCCGCAATTGTACACCCTATGTATTAAATACGCTTGTCGGTTGGTATGTACATATCACACGATGTAAACAACCACAGCGGCAAGCGACAGAAAATGCAAGAGTGCGAGCAATAATTACTTGATTGGCTAGGTAAAGTATGCCTAACTTCTTTTACTCGATTGATCAAGCAAAATTTACCGAACTAGTTCTGTAGATGTTCTATAACCGTCAATCATATCTTGCTTGATGAGTTCAGCTCAAGCTATTCGGTAAATTTTGCTTGAAGGTTCATGAAACTCTGCTTGCGATTTTTTTCCGTGTAATAACTTTATTTTAAATTTGGTAAAAAAACAGATATGCTTCTCCCAATTCTTACCGTTAATATCGGAATATCTATGAAAAAATATGAATTGAAAATATGATGTATAATGTGTACACAAGGTTAGCTCGAAATACCGTTCCAACCTCGTATATACACTCGTATCAACTCTAACGCAATTATACTTCCGCTGCCGACAACTGCTTATTCCACTATAAAAATTAAGAATTCGCTTAGATTTTACATTGCGGATGTGGGCCGCGTGTACTACGCCTGTATATATACTTGCTGTGTCGGTGCGCAAATTTCCACCTCTCTTCCCTTTTTACGTCCTACTTTTAGCGCGCCATACATCTCCGAAGCAGCGCACTATTTCAAGTTAATTATCTAAAAAAAAAAAGCGAGAGGAAGAGAGAGTGTGTGTGTGAGAGAGAGAAGGTAAAAAAGGAAGGAAGGCGCAGGCAAGGCGGAGCAAACGTATATCCATCGCAGCTTGATACAATTACGCCCCGTAATTTTTTCTAAAAAGAAACAAAATCCCCGAAAAGTGCTTCCTTCTGAGCACTCCCATATAAATATATATATATATATACAGCAAAGGCAACGGCGCGCGGCTCTGCCAAAATTAGAATAAATTAATTTCGTTCCACGGAATCCCACGTCTCTCAACTATATATACTACTACACACGAAATCCTCCCCACTCCTCCTAATTTACGCACTGCACAACACCCAGACGCGCGCGCGCACACGCAGTAGCAGGCAGCGCGAAGGAACCGCAATTTTGCATAATTCGAGAGGGAAGAGCGCGCGGACACGCGGAGCAGGAAGTAAAAAATAAAGAAGGAGAAAAGTAAGGATAGAAGGCGCAAGGGCACGCGCGCGCGCTGCACAAGCCTTCGAATCGTTTGTAATTTATGTATACACGGCTGGAGAATTCGACGTCAATATACGCGGAGAGAGCGTTAAATCCAAAAGTCACCCCAGCCCATAAAACAGCTCTCGCAGCTCCACCGAGAAGAGGGAGAGAGAGAGAGAGAGAGAGAAAGAGTCCGTTTCATCGGGGAAATTCTTCGGACTCGCTTTCGAGCCCTAACACACGAGCGCGCAATCTCCCGAGCCCTCGCCCATTACGCATACAATCTTTTACTTCGAATCGTCAAGAGAGGGACGCACACAGCAGCAGCAGCAGCACAAAAGCCACGCGGCTATTTTCTATATACGCAAAAATGCGCGTAAATCCCTGAAACTGATTTACATCAGAACGCGTGTGCTCTCTCTCTCTCACTCTTTCTCTCCGACGAGCCTCTCCGCTCGTTCGTCTAAAATATTCCAACTCGTAAGAGAGAGACAGAGAGAGAGAGAGAGAAGTATAAAAAAGAAGAAAGGAAGGGAAAGAAAGAGGCTGAAGAGAGAGAGAGAGAGAGGGAGAGTGAGAGAGACAGAGAGCGAAAGAAAGAAGACGAAGCCCTGCAAAGACGCGTAACTCGCTTTACTTGCGCTCCGGGAGCTGCTGCTGCTATACTGCTCTTGAGGTGCACTTAATACGCACACACACAGGTGCAATTATCGCTTGCATGCGCGCATACACACACACAGAGGAACTGAGAGTGGCAGAACACGAGGCCCCGTGCAGTATTATGTGCGAACTGTCGAGGCTGCACATACACACACACACACACACACACCCCTTCGAACTCTTTATACGCTCTATATATTATAACAGCCCTCGTTCTCCCACTTTTGCGCGTACGAGGATCACATATATATCTATAGGGCTTTTTTCCTTTTCTCGTACGTCGCACAATCTTTTCATCTTTTCTCTCTCGCCCCTATAATATACGTTTCGCGAGCTCTCGCTTTTTCTCACACTCGCGCAGAACTGCTGTTTGATGGCAAAAAGGATGCCATATCGAAGTTTCTCTGCGACGATTCGTGAATCGATTCCGAACGCGCCGTGGGTGGGCTGTGTGTATAATATATATATATATATATAACAATTACCGATTGTGCGCTCGTATACACGCGCCCTGCAAAGTATAATTGTCAAAGTCACGCGGGACGTATGGGCGACGCGCGTCACGCGATCGCCAAAGTCATACAGTGAAACTCGTCAACCGTAATGGGCTTATATTAATTAAATCAAATTATACGCGGGTTTACTAGTGTAGAATAGGCTTGAAAAAAAAAATTGTTGCTGGCGATTTTGATATTTTTAATAATTGAGTTAACAAAATTCGTTGTATAATTATTAACGTATATAGGATGAATCTTTTTTTTCAGGGCACGAACTTTATTTCCACGGTGCGCGTAAAATTGGCTTTTACATATTTTTTCTTCCGGCGAACAAACGCGGATAGCTGGTGCAAAATGAGATTTCAGTTTTATATCGGTTGCCCAATTCTATGAAATCGCGCGATAAGGAGAAAAGTGCGACGAATATAATTAGAAGGCTTATCGAGGGAGATTAAAACGAGGCTGAGATAAATCGCAACGAGCCTGTTATTCCTATATACCTAATATTTTTCTAAGCAAAAATGTTTGGTTACAGATAACGTAGATTTCTTAACATCGAACCATTTTTAACTGTTTGCTAGTGAAAGTGCTATATGTGTATATAGTACGTGAATCTCGATTAAGGACAGACGTATTTACATTGAAATATTTCTCGAGTGATTCAGAGTCGAGCGTTACAAGATTATTTTACCGGGTGTAATTGAATTCTAACCGAATGCTAAGTTGCACACGTTCACTTTTATATCGCACTTACTTATGTAATCTATGAAGATGCATATGCAATTTCCCAAATAAGCATTAATTGTTTGTGACACGAATGGGGATCTGCGTGTAACCGTTTGATATACCAAAGCATATATAGGATAGCAATATTTTCATAGTGACGTAAGGCAACCGGAGTCCGTAAAAAATGTTATTATTCGCGGTCAAAGATAAAGACCGTATGTTCCATTAGTCCGGTTTCTCTTTACTGCTTATATACTTTGCTTTTAAATTTCAAATTTAAATTTTCCTTTTTTTTTTTACGACGCATTCGATTTAACATTGTATTCATATTTTTCCTCTACCTGTTTTACTGCGCTCGATGTGTATATATACGCGTACTTCCGACACGCGTTTTACACTTGCGCGAAGCATTTTTTCCGTTCGAAGTTCATGTATATATATAACGTTGAACAATATCAGCGTGTGATTTGTTTCTTGTGATCCAATATGTACAGTTTACGCTACGATCTAGTTGTCCGTGCAGCGATTCCTTTTTTTGCTTGCGCGCGTTTCATTTCCTGTACTTACCCGTTTATTGAATATTTTGATCGTATATATATATATAATCTTATTATAACGTTTTCGCAGACCGGAGTACGATAGGCTTACACGTCTATATACGCATTGTTTTTGTGTATATATGTTGCTCGAGCATTCGCGCATGGCGTTGAAAATGTTTTTGTTGATTATTTTTATCGCTTCGTACTCTGTCTCTGCATTCGTTTCGCATTCATCTAAATTGCGATATGTATAACAGTCATGCGTAAAATATTCCCCCCACCGACGAAATAACAAATTATTGATTTATGATACAACAGCTTTTATAACACTGAGTCACAGACCTCTGGCACCGTATGTGTATTTTTTTTTTACTTTTCTGGCCCGAATCAATTTGGAATTCAACTTTTCTGCGAAATGAATTCCCTTTAACGCTGATTCATGTTTTACGATATTATACTACTCCGTTTCCTCGTGTCTGGCGTCCTTTTTTTTCCATCTCTCAAGGCTCGAACGTTATATTTATGCCAAAAGCATTGAATTGTTATATATAGAAATTAGGCATATACAATTGTTTTCCTCGAGGAAATAACATTCTATATTGTTTTCAGAATCGTATTCATAAAAGCAGCATGATAATATAATATAGGCTCTGAAGCAGACGATCGATTATAATTTTTCTTCTGCATAAAAAGTTATACATATATATATATATATAAGGAAAAAAGAAATGAAAGCAGTTCTCGAGCTTTCTTCCTGCTAGACACACACCCACACACATACACGCACACCCACACAAGCGCGACGGGTGCGACGGGCGCGACGGACGTGTACAAAATTTTCCATGACAAAATAATAAGAAATCGATCTAACTGTCTCTCTGGCGTTAGCTATATCTCTCTCTCTCTCTCTCTCTCCCTCTTACCCGGATGGGCGGAACAGCTGGGCGACGAGGACGAGGACGACGACGACGACGACGTCGCCCGGCTGCTGCTCCCTAATCGCCTGTACGTCCGATACCAGCCTATATAGATATCCACTCCTCTCTCTCCCTGTATATATACATATATTTTTCCAGGGGGCAGGCTCCGAATCGCTCGCGCCAGAACGATTCGACAGCCTATTTGCGCGAGGCGTATCGCGAGAAACGGTCGTTTAGCCTGTTTGTGTGGGTCAGTGTGTGTGTGAGTGTGTGTCTGTGCGTGTGTTTGTAAAAAAAAGGGGAAAACGCGGGATAGCGCACGCCTCGACTATGGAGTGTTTTACGGCACTTTCTTTCGTGAAAAACGTTATCTTTTTTTTTGCAGAGGTGGGTTCGATGTTGTTGTTGTTAATGTTGTTGCTTTCGGTTGCAACAACAAAGTGCGGTTATAACGCGGGGATGGGATGCTGGTTTATATATATAGTGGGAGGTATATTTTTGGCTCGATCCAACTGCTGCAGGCGTGCGCCCGCTCGATGTTTTCAATTGATTTGTCGAAAAGAAATTGTTGCTCGCCGCCAAAATGGTCAGATTGAAAAGTGGGATTTTTGTTTTGTTTCTCCGCATTCGATGCCCTGGTCGTACGTAATTATTTGCGAGTATTCGGCTATATCCGATAAGAATGACGGTTTGAACGAAACTCGCGTGGTGGGGGTTTATGCACGGACAATCTGACCAGAGTGCGTGCACCGTAATTCGAGCATTTCTCAACTTTCACTGTCCAGATGGTTGGATCTCGTGGTGGCATCTGCTTTACCGGAATACACTGTTTCGCTAAAAGTCTGCTTTATATATATAGGCGATGATGTTGGTTGGGTTGGGTTCCGATTGATCGCGTTGAATCGGTAACGTTAAACCATTTTACGATGATTCATTCGCGAAACAAAAAGCAACGTTAAAGCGGATGTCCTCCGCGGCTATCGTTAAATTTCTTGAGCTTATCTATCATTTAGCCAACGGAAGCTTTAAGTCAAAACCGCAATTGATTTTAATCTGGGATATATAAGCTGCTTGAACGTAATTATAATTTATGAGGGTTTACTATATCGCTATATACGTTAATATGCATATATACTTTCTTATGTTGCACGTCATATTGGACAAATTTTAGATACGCGACTGTCCAGAATCACTCAAACCAATGAGCATAGCGTAAGATCGTCGGTCAATTGAATGAAACAGAAGCATAAAAAAATTCAGGAATTGCTTAATATGTCTGATAAACTGATCGAGAAAGTTACAAGAATATTAACAAACACGCAGCCTACCATATTTTGTCTAGCTCCAAGATATATACGAACGTTGCTCCACAATTTTTAAAAAATACTTTGAGCTATTGATATAAAACGCTATTCCTAATCATCATCCAGCTGGCGTTTGTTAAAAAAAAAAAAACAAAACCTTCTTTGATAAAAAAAATTTTACGCATTGACATCCTATAGATTCAGCAGAGGGAATCATCCGTAAGGAATTCGCTCAGCACAAATCCATAGATACAGTATAATATAATTAGTCGAATTCGCCGTGAATTCTATATACCGAAGATTCAAGGCGCAGCTGCTCTCTTTTGCTTTTCACAATGCGTCCGCGGCTCACAGGTGCATCGCAACACGTCATGCATATAACCCAGACCTGCGTTTCTCCCGCGTCAAAAGCGATCCAGAGCCTCCTTAATTACTTTCTGCATGCATTCAGGCCCCGCGTGAGGATTCAGCATCGACATTCTTGCCATATTCAACGGACTCGCTGCGCCATATACGAATTACACATATGACTAATGCGAAAATTGGATTTCTTCGTGGCGAATCGTTTATAATCTCGCGTGGGGGAGAATAAATAGCGAAATTAGTTGAGAAGTGAACTTTTTACGAGTTTTTCGGCGATACCGGTTTCAATAATTGTTCTCTACTCTTGAGCTTCGCGTATACAAAGAGGATGGAGTTTCACTGGGTACTATAATGAGCTAACTTTAATTCAACTTTAAAATTGAATTTAATCTACCGTATATAACTATATATAAGACATAAAAGTATACAAAAACAAAGTATATGAGAAAAATTGAATCTCTGCATCCGATAATATAATTTTTCAACAAAAAGGCAATACTGCGAATCTATACGAGTTCTTTTCCACCCTAAGGAAACATTATCCTTTGTTGATCGACGATGAGTATACTGCGTGCAATAATATCATCGGGAATTCGCGCGCACCCATAAAAAAGAGAATTCCATCAAGAAAGCGTCGAAACTCGATCGCGTTAAAGCTGCATCCCAGGAAAGAGAATAACGCAGAAAGTTGCCCCGATCCACATAATAACATTTCTCTGCTTCTTCGCTCCCCTCTATCCTCTCTCTCTCTTTCTTTCTCTCGATATAAACGGCGTCGGAGCTATACGGAGAGAGAGAGAGAGAGAGAGAGGAATGCCTCGTCCTAAAAGCGAGGAAAGCTCGCGCGGCGCGCGTTCCCAGCGATGCGTGCCGAAAAATTTGCGCGTCTGCCGCCGTCGCTGCATGGGAGCAACACAACGAGGTCCGTTGTTGTTCGCTATACTGCTGCTGGTGCTGGTGCTGCAACAGCCGCGGAATGCCGGTGTGTATAGTTACAGGAGCGCTGCTGTACACGGTATAAAACACAAAGTGGCGCGCGAGAAAGATGGGTTTTCCTTCCTCTGTTGTTGTTTTATTTTTTTTTTTTTTTTTTTTTAAAGAGGGAGAGTCTATATATTGTGCGTCGGTTTCGTTTTCCGCAGAAGTAGACGCGGCGGCGAGACTCTGTGTTGTTTAACAAAATTTACGCCTGTTTACCGGCGACGTGAATGCTTCGCTTATGCTTCCTTATATGCAGACTAATCGAGAGCTGCTGACGCGCCGCCGCCACCGCTGCTGCTGTTGCTGCTGCTGATGTTTACCATCGGCTAGGAATTTATCGTTTGTTTGTTCCGATGATTGGATAATCAATGCGATGAATCGTGTATACGGCAGAGTGTGTTTTTATCTCGGCCGTATGCGTTTGTTTTTATTACAATTTTATTTATGGCTATAGTTTTAGTTGACGGTGATCGAGCGCCGTGTGATCGATTACTTTCGTTGACTAAGATGTATTATTTTAAAAAATTCAATACAATAGGAACGACGAGTCAATGAAATTAGGCCAGACTGATAGTTCACTATTGATAACAGAAATTAGCTTCGAGAGCTAAAATGTACCTTAAAGCTAGAGAATTATACATGCATATATATACTGTATAAGCTTTTTCTTTTTTTTACTTGATAGAACGATCCGCTATTTCACGAAACCGACATCAAGTATATTTCGAGGTAAACCAAAAGAAAAAAAGACGAGAAATGATGTTATTTTAAAAATTCACGCACACGCCTCAATGCTCTCCACCGAGTTAAAAATACATAAAGTTGGTACGTAGGTAGAGGAGCACCTTACATAAGCGCGGTGCGACCTTAAAATCCTGAGTACAAAAAGAAGAAGAAACAAAAAAAAGAAAAAGAAAAAGTCATCAAAGCTCAAAGCGCGGCGCGCAAAGTCTCTTTTCCTTCTTCCCCTCTACCGTGTGTCCCTGAGAGAAAAAAAAGCGAACAAATATTAAATCAGCCAACCTCTCGCGCTTGTGCTGGATATACCAAAACCTTTTTTCTCCCCGCACGCGTTATACTTGTTACATGCGTGTATATATATATAGCTTCGCGTGGATATTATTTCCTTAAAAAGAGTGACATTTTTCCCGTGGCCGCGCACAAGAACCCTGAAAGTCAATTTCCAGGTGAGCAAATAGGGCGTTTTTTATCCATCCGATCGTGAGTTTTGAAACGCTTATATACCGTATTTCTGGCGGTTGCCGCGGATTAGATCTTTTTAAGCGGGTGAAAAGATTCGTTTAAAAGTTGATGAAGAATTGGGTAAATAGGCGAATTGATTATAGATAACTAGGATATGGAAACGATTTTGCCAATAAAGCATATTGGAAACATTCGTATAGTGCGTCGATCGTCGTTAAGCTTTCTTGTGGTATTTCGAGACGACGTTCCATTTCTTTCGTAAAACGAGCTGCAATCTAAAGGTCTCCGCAACGCAATCTTCTATTATAAGCGCTTAAAACACTGTAGGTATATAAAAGAGCCGCGGTATTTCTCAAGGAATCCTCAAAACGCCTCGAATTTCTCGGAATATTATAATTTTGGAGATACACGTGCGACTGCCAATAATAGTTATATATATATACATTTTTTTTTGATTCCTCGAGCGCATATCGATTGCCGCCTGCGGGAGAAAAATCACCCCGCAGCAGCGCAGCAGTTTTCCCGTCCCTCTCGACTCTGAAACTCGTATATATATATATATATATATATACCTTATTCTCCCGACGACCAACCCACGTCACTCCAACTCGCTCTTTATATATCGCACACGCACTCCCTTCATTTTTTTTCAGCCGCGCGCCTCGTTTTTTCCAGAGAAAGGATCGAGCAGCAACGACGACGACGACGACGACGACGACGACGAAGTTGCACACATGATCGAAACGCGCTTGGCCAGTAAAGTATCGTATTCTCTCCCAGCTCGTCCGCTCGATATCCTGCGCGCGGCCAGTCTCGTCTTTCTCACACTCGACTCTCTCTCTCTCTCTCTCTGCGGCAGTACGTGGCTGCAAAAAAATAAAAAATAAAAAACGGACGAACCGCCTGGTGCACAGTGGGAGAGAGAGAGAGAGGAGATAGAGCATAGCCCGCAGAAGCGAAGCCACAATTTCGTTTAGGTTTTCCCGTGCAGGCTATATGCTTTTGCTGCTGCGGTCGGGACTCGCACGGTTCTCTCTCTCTCTTCTCTCTCTCTTTCTCTTTCTCTCCTGGTACAGCTCGAAGACCCTGAAAGCTTTCCGCTGAGGTTTCGAAAGGAAAAACAGACGGGGTCCTGAGAATGAGAGAACGAGAGAGGAGCGATGAAGGATGGGTATGTGCAGGAAAGATGCATGGAAGAGGGGCGAGCTGCGCCAGTATGCAAGTATGTATATATATACATATATGGAAGAAAGAGAGAGAGAGAGAGAGAGAGAGAGAGAGAGGGAGGGAAAGGAAGTAGTGATTGATGGATGGAAATAATTTTATGAAAAATTTATGATGCATCGGGGATAAGTAAAGGGAATTGAGCTCGAGTTAATATAATGTGCACTGGAATTTGGATATTTATTAAGCTCGGTGGTGCTGTAATTATTAAGGTGGTTGCAGCTGCAGAAAAAGTTGTTAATGTATACAAAAGCACTTGCTTTGGCATAGAAATATACTGAAGCGATTTTGATCGGTGATTAACATTAAAATTTTAAAGACAATGACTATTTGAAGATATGAATAAGCCATTCAAGGTTTATAAGACGCTTTTCACATCTATCCAGAAATTAGCAGGCTAACAACGTACACTATTCAATTAAAAAATTCAGCGAGAGTAAGAAAGTCTAGGTGGAAAGCATTGGCAAAATGTCTACTGTGTATCAAAGAGATGAGAAGGACGCGTAGATGCGTCCTTAGAACGAGAAGAGGAGGAAGAGGTTGAGGGAGAGGAGGAGGAGAGGAAGAAGAAGATGAGAGAGGAGGTGGAGAAAAAAGCGCGAGGAAATTTATTGCGGTACCTGTAGGCGGGTGAGGAGCTTCTTCAACGTCGGATTTTGCATTACAGCCGAGGCAATGGGACTGCGCGCGAGATTATAGAATAATAAAGAAAGGTTTATTACCGGTTGGTAAAATTCGCGAGATGAGGATGGAAGAAGAATGGGAGAGGGATGAGAGAGAGAGAGAGAGAGAGAGAAAGAAAAAAAAAGCCCCGGGAACGAATGTAAGAATGGAAAAGTCAGGGTCGGAAGGCAAAGCTGTGTGTGCGTGAGTTTACATGTACAAGGCTCGAGAAATCTCTCTCTCTCTCTCCCTCTTGCTTTAATAGCGGGTCAATCTGTGCCCTCCGCTCTCAGAGCGAGAGAAATTTTCGCTACCTTAAATCAAGGTAAGTACTGGTGCTGCTGCTGCTGCCGCTGCTGTTGCGTGGGGGTTCAGAGCGGTGGAAAATAATATTGACGTTCCTTCGCTCAGCACGCGTGGATTGGGGCCAAAATTGTAGATTGACTGTAAGATACCGGGATCGATATCATACTAGAAAAAAATTGGTTAAAATTTAATTCAATCCTTCGCTGCATATAGACATGCTTTTAAAAGAGCGATTACTTCAACTAAAGACTCTTATAAAATTAAAGTTGC
This sequence comes from Megastigmus dorsalis, assembly GCA_900490025.1. NCBI lineage: Eukaryota > Metazoa > Arthropoda > Insecta > Hymenoptera > Megastigmidae > Megastigmus > Megastigmus dorsalis. The sequence continues at coordinate 16,016 of UELU01090837.1, forward strand.
CCGGTTAACAAAAAATTATCCCTTTTTTTGTCGAGTGATCCTTTTTATTTTTAGAAAAATCGATTAAGGCAAAAGAAATAATGGGAAAATGCATGCACTAGACGAAGCGAGCAGGCTTACTATCGAATTGCCTCGTATTACCTATAGATTGCCGTATTTCGAGGTTACGCACCTTGAGCAGCGCGCACGCTTTAATGAAATCTCTATATTACGGACTTTATCAAAGCAGCGTTCGTTTCCAAAATGTGCACGACTTATCGCAGCCACCTTTTCCCTCCCTCTCGGGCGTGGCCTTTCCATTGTTCTTTTTCCTCTCTCTCTCTTTCTTCCGGTTCGCGAGGAAAAAATACACCGATTTTCATACTCGGGCGAGCTATTTTTTCTGGCTAATTTGCGGTATATTATGAACGAGCTAGTGAAGCGAGCAACCGGAATTTGCGATCGACAGGTTTGATCGACGGCTTCGCATTCACCGGAAAAGTTTATAATAATTTTTATAAAAATATACACGCTTGGCGTGATAAAAATGTGGCGGGTTGATTTAATTATTTTTCATATTTTTAGCAGTACGGTTAAAAAGTAATCAATTATTTGCTTCTTAATTATAACGGAGGAAATTCAATTAAAAATTGTACGTGTGCTGCTTATACATATATACGTATAAATAGGAAGTTATATAGAGGATGTCGTCATTAACGGTATAAGTCGATTCTGATTTGAGATTAAAAAGAATGATAAGCTGATAATTAAATAAATGTACGCTTATTTAATTTTTTTTTATTTTGAAAAAAAAAACCATCGAATTTATATCAATTTATATAGAAAAGTTTATTTTCAATGTGCAGCTGATTTATGCACAGTCGATCAATTTCCGCAAAGGCTATGCAGTGGCAGTATCGCTACATTACTGCTATATGAGTTCAGACAATTTCAGACAAATTATTTCGAATCAGATTATTTTTGAACATTCATTCTCCTCCCACACGTACACGAATTCATTCATTTTCACGCGCGACACCAAACAGCGGCCCATCACTCCGTATCGATGCAGCTAACAAGGACGGCTATACCCTCACAGGGGCTTTCATCCCTCATAAGCAAAAAACTGGAGCAGAAGAACAAGAAAGTCTCTGTATAAACACGCGTGCGTTGATACAGATGCACGTGACGCAGAACCAGTGATGCCTATAGCGAACAATATCGAAGCACACGGAGAGAAAAAAAAACGAGAAACTATAAGAAGAAGAGAACAACGGAATACACTTACGCACATACGCACAGCCATAGAGTCGCAAGTGCGCGTCTCGAGAGCAAACGGAAGATAATAAAGAGAGGCAGAAACAGCAGCTGAAGCGACGACAACGACGACGACGAGGCCAGCGACGAAGGAGCTCCTCCGCGTCGTTATTGAACTTAGAAACGACGACTTTCAGTGGCTCGCGCTCGCGTTTTTAACGAATGTTTGCTCATTCTGCAGAGACACGTATATATATATATATATATAGAGAGAGAGAGAGAGAGAGAGAGTCGCGTAGCCATACAATACACACGTATGTATAAAGTACGGCGCGTACGAGCCCCTATACATATATACCTGTATACACGGTATCTCTCTTCCTCTCTCTCTCCCGCGAGCGGGCCTCAGGCTCTCTGGACTCTCTATATATACTCTGGACTTTGCCAATGTGTAGAAGTCCGCTTGTGTATGCGTGTGTGTCCAACGATGAAAGGCGCAGTCTGAAACAACAGGAATCTTTATATACAGGGTGGGTCGAGTAACTGCCTTGTCAGGTATGGCCTGGGAATATTGAATTTCTACGAGAGGAGAGTCGACACACACATACCAATGTCTATATATATATGTATATGTATCTGTATACTTACACACTCGAAATGAGAGAGGAGGTAGAGAGAAAAAAAAAGGAAAATACTCGCGGTGGAGAGAGAGAGAGAGAGAGAGAGAGAGAGAGAGAGTAAAGGTATACGCGCGTGCGAGTGTGTGGGGACTGGTGGTCCTCTGTTTTTCGTACTCTCTCCACTGCCTCGGTTTCCTAGGATATTTTTGTTTTAATGGCTTTTCTAATTATCTGCCAAACATTTTTTCCGCGTCTCCTGTCTCAAACACACACACACACACACACACACACACACACATACAAACACAGAGAGACGAACTGTCGCTGCTGCGAGTATAATAAAAACGCAACCGTGTGAGCGCGCACGATATATGTGTATGGAAGAGAAAGAGTAAAAAAAAAAGGAGAGCTTTGTCTTCGCCGTTTTATATTTGCAGTTCGGTTTCTTTCGACGACTGCGGTGCTACCGCCGCAGCTACATATACGCTGATGAATTTCCTGGGACGCTTATTATTTTTAACCATTGTTGTTTAACGAATGAATGGATGCGTTCGTTTGTTAAAGCGCCGAGCGTTATGTATTGCCTCGGCAATTGAAACGCCAGAGAAGCGAGAGGAGTATATATACATATATATATACGTGTGTATGTGTGTGTGTGTATGTGTGCGTGTGTGTGAATGTCTGTGTCGCCAGTGTGGCGTGTATATGCATATTTAGCTCACGTTGGTGTACCCGGAGACTTTTTCTTAGCCCCTTTTTTCCAACGAAAGCTGTGTATTTTTAATATATATGTATATCTTACGGTTAAATAAATGCGAGCTCGAATATTTCGTGTATATATAGACGCGGCGTACACGGTAAGAAGTTGGCATTTATGCGGAGGATACGTGCGTATACAGTCAAACGGCTGTTTTTAAAAGTGAAATTTACGTTGATGCCTGCCGACAGAGCGAGAGAGAGAGAGAGAAGGAGAGAGAGGAGGAAATTTAAATTCTTACCGAGTTTAATCATCGCGAGCGCGCGAGTATCATAATTTACTTCCAGAGCGCGGAATTAACATTTTCACGCGCAGCCAAAAGCGAGCTGTAGGTTATTGTTTAAACTTGTAAGTTGTACCAATGTAAAAAAAAAAATAGCACGGTATAATATCGCCGATCCAGCGAAAAGTATTTCTTTATTCAAAGAATATATTAAAAGTGAGTTCTTTTTAAAATTCGTATAGCGATGCATATTACAAGTGTATATATATATATATATATA
>UELU01090859.1:0-23878 GCA_900490025.1 Megastigmus dorsalis
CTAGAGAACTCCTTAAAGGAGCTTAATGTACATATGGCAACCGAAGACATATGTATCGTCGTGTATGAATTTGCTAACTTATACTTACGGTCTCTGGTTATATTCTTAAATGAATCTGTACATAAATAATGACAATAAATGTTGTTAAAAATATTTATCAATCTATTTTTTGACTACTTACCTTGTACTACCCCTCGACCTATTCTATCTTCCGTCGCACTCACTTAATCGTTATATATTTGAAATTAATTATTTATCTTTGGAATTCATGTATTATTAATAACTGTTTTTTTTATATAAAAATCAATATACTTACACTAGTAGTAGTAATAATGATATTATTAATAGCGATAGTAGTTGCCTTTTGATTTTTGCAAACTTGCAAAATATCCAGTTGTAGTTGGTGGGGGTATGTGATGGTGGTAGGGGGTAGCTGAATTTTGCAAGCTTGTAAAATATGCAGTTGTAGTGGGAGAGTAAACGGTGGTGGGAACCTAGCTACACCCCATCGACGCATTTAGTCTCTATGCATTTTTTTTTTTTTTTTTTTTAGGGTGGAGGGAACAAAAATCTTCAAAAGACACCCTGATGTACTGGGTAGTGTCAGATTCCCCTCCGCATAGACTAGTCCAGGAACCTACTGACTAAAAAAACTACCGCCACCTGTCCAAAAGGCCTTATTTCCCCCGCGGAATCGTCGCTAGGCATTACTTCACGGAAGAGGCATTAGCTGCAGAGCTCTTCCTTCTTGGTATCCTTCCCTACGTCCCCCAATCGATGTTATTTGGTTGGAGGTTCAGGATAGGTTTGCCTCTTCTTAATCTTCTTCGATGTCGTCTTTTTCTTACCTTATCAGTGTAGGGAGCCATCTATTCCATAGCCTGGCGCCCCGCATTTCTCATCCGTAGTTCTCTTCTCTTTTCCTCTTCTTTTCTTAGTTCTACGATGACTTCCCTGGCGAATTCTATCGTAGCACTTCATGCCATCTTTGATGTTAGCATCTGTTGTACCAGATTATCTGGCGATATAGTCTCCTCAAGTGTGCTTTCAAGCTTTCGTCGTAGTGAGTCAAATCTAGGACATGCGAAGAACATGTGCCTTGCGTCCTCCTCTATTCCATGGCACGCTGGACATTCTGGTGAGTCCTCATGTTTATACTTGTGCAAGTATTGTCGGAAACATCCGTTATCCGAGGGATAAGCTGGTAGGTCCATCTGCTCTTTTCGGAGCTGTCCCACTGCGCCTGCCAGCATTGAAGGCTTTTCTGCCTTTCTCTTTTTCTACAGTCGTCTGCATCTAACCGCCTTTCTCTACGGTGCTGGAACATTCTCCTCTGTTCATCTGCAAAAATTTCAATTGGCAGTAGCCCTGAGATTACGTGCGCAGCGTCTCTGGAGACAGTCCTAAATGCACTGGCAACTCTAAGTGCCATTTGCCGGCCTACTGGATATATTCTCCTTTGGCATTCCTGCAACTCCAGCGCACTCACCCAGATGGCAATACCATAGGTGAGTACTGATGTCACTACTGACGCTAGTAGAGCTCTTCGTCTCGGTTTGGGCCCGCCTACATTTGGCATGAGGCGAGATAGCGCTGATCCAACCACTGATGCCTTGGTGCTTGCGTGTTCTACTTGGTCCTTGAAATTGAGGCGCGCGTCAATCATTACCCCTAAGTAACGGATCGATGGTTTGGACTCAATTTCGTGATCATCAACTTTTAGTGTAATCGTTTCGCGTATCTTCCTGCTCGTTATAAGCGTAACTTCTGTCTTATGCTTAGCCATCTTAAGTCCTGCTTCTTCCATCTAGGCAGCATATTGGCTGAATGTTGCGTTGAACAGGTTTTTAATAACCTCAAGGTATTTGCCTACAATAACGAGTGCGACATCGTCTTCAAACGCGACTGGAGATATCATCCTTGGTATTCTCAGTTTCAGTAGGCCGTTGTACATTATGATCCACAGGAGTGGTCCCAGTACCGAGCCTTGTGGCACTCCTCCAGTGACTCTGTATAACTTGGGTCCATCATCAGTATCGTATTGCAAAATTCTATCCGTGAAGTAGCTGGCTATTAACTTCTGCAGATACTTTGGCATACCGAACTGTTCGAGTGGTTCCATGATTCGGTCCCACCTCGCAGAGTTGAACGCATTTTGCATGGCCAGCGTCACTACTACGCAGTATTTCTTCTCGCCGTTTTTCCATCTGTCTCCTGCGATTGCGTTCCTAGCGGTGTTGACTACCAGATTTATGGCGTCGACGGTGGATCTTCCTTTGCGGAATCTGTACTGCTTGTCTGACAGGTGTTTTTCAGCCACCACCTCGATTCTCGTATACACGATCCGCTGAAGGATCTTCCCCGCCGAGTTGAGCATGCAGAGGGGACGATATGCTGATGGTTCGTCCGGCGGCTTGTTTCCTTTTAAGAGAAGGACAAGCCTCTGCGTCTTTCATTTGGCAGGGAAGTAACCTTCTTGTTGGCACCTGTTGTACATGTGTAGAAACATGTCCGGTGCTATTCTTATTGCCTTTTTTAGGGCAATGTTTGGGATGCCATCCGGTCCAGGGGCCTTCTTGTTTCCCAGTCTTGAGCACGCAATCTTCAGCTCCTCCAGTGTTAGCGGTGGATTTGGTTCCTCTGTGTTAAGGTCACCAATCTGCAGTTCTGGTTGCTGCGGGAAGAGATTGGTAAGAATCTCTTCCAGCAGGACCGGGCATACGGGTGAAGAAAGTGGCTGGGGTTTCACTCTTTTCATCAATACTTTATACGGTCTACCCCATGGGTCGTGTTCGTGTTCCTCAACTAGCTCGTCGCAGCAACGTGCCTTGCTGCCTTTTATTTCCTTAACCAGTTTGAGTCGCGCTGTTTTGTGAGATTCCTGGAGATCGCTGTAGTTCGATTTTTTGCTGGCTCGCGTCTTTTTTCTTCTTGCATGGATGCTTTCCTGTCGACTTTTGGCGATATCATTGTGCCACCAATACATGGGCTGGTGGTCGTAGTGGGAGCGTTTTCGTTGCATCGTAGCGTCACATGCAAGAGCAACTGTGCGCATGACTTCTTCTACCTCTTCTTGTGCGTCATTGGCCATGATGAGATCACTGTTAAATGCTTCTTGGAATAATTCCGCGTCAAATTTATTCGCATTCCATCCTCTTATGTTCATCCTTTTATATGGAGGTCTCTTTTTGGCTTGATCGCTTGTCACCGTCCAGCTAATGAGTCGATGATCACTCTCATTGAAGATGTCATGCACTGTCCATCCGTTCCCTCCTCTGACCAGATTGGAGCTGGCCCAGGTAAGGTCAATGATCGAGCTTCCGTTGTCAGTAGGACCATGTCCACACAGGACATTGCCTGTGGAAGTTCATTTCCTCTTGTGTTTGTTTCCTTGCTACCCCATTCGACTGCCCAGGCGTTGAAGTCTCCGGCTATGACTCTGGGGGAGTGTTCCTTTGCATCCATGGTTAACCTGTCGAGCAAGTCTTTAAACTCGTTGATCTTCAAGCTAGGAGGGGCATAGACGCTATAGGAATGCACTTTTCCAAGCTTAGCCCTCACGAATCCTCTGTGTGTGCAGTCCGGTTTGTCTTCAAAATGCCGGCTTTTGCAGGACCAGATGGCAGCTTTGCCTGTGGCATCCGTCACCCAGGCCTGCGTATGTAGCCTCGTATACGGGTCGGCTATAATGGCCAAATCTGCCCTCATCTCTCTGACCGTTTGGGTAAGCAGGTCATGCGCCGCCTCACAATGGTTTAGATTGTGTTGCAGTACTTTCATTGTCTGCTATTGGATATTCCCTTGCTCTTCTTGTGATAGGCAGCACATTTGTAAATACCGACTATATGCTGGGAGTCATTGCCTCCTTCAGCACACAGTGGGCAGTGCGGTTTGTTCTTGCACTGGGCTACTTTATGACCCCCCTCTCAACACTTGAGGCAGAGACCAGATCGATCGATATCACTCGGGCAGTTTTTACTAATGTATCCAGAGTTCCAGCATTTAAAGCACTTAATCAGTCTGTCTACTTCTTTAATAGAGCAGCTTACTAGTCCTATTAGGATCCCTATATGCCGGTCGCAGTGCTCTAATAGCGTTATCCGCTATTCTGTGCTCGCTACTAGCTGCATTCTGAAGAGCCGTTTTTACTTCATCAACCGTTGTTGTCTCCTCAATATCTCTTATGGAGAGCTCCACTTCGTGGGATCTGCCAGACACTTTCGCCTCATTGCCTAGTACTCCAGACACCTTCTTTTGGAGGGCTTCCATCTTGTCCCCATTCTTCTTATCAAGGACTATCAGTAGCAGGTCGCTCCCGTTCTTCTGATCTTGTCGATTGTACCGACCAGCTCATCGTCACGGAGTTCTTCTTTGACCGTCTTCAAAATGTCAGCGTAAGATGCGTTATCGTTGGCGCTGATGATGATTGCCTTTGGCAACGTCTTGCTCTTCCCTTGCTTGCTTTTTTTCTTCTCCTTTTTTCCTCGCATCTTCCTTTTCTTTTTCTTCGTGTTCTGTTGCCACTCCATTTCTTCATCCTCGATTGACGCCATCTGGGAGGGATTCTCTTCTTTTTTCTGCTCCTTTCTAGGGAACTGTGCCACTATCTGTGGGGCTTTAGCCTGGGACGCTTTCTTCGGAACTTGTGCTACGTCTACCGAAGGCGGAGAGCGCTCTTTCCTCTTTGGCGTGTCTTGGAGGGGGCTCTTCCATTCTGTCCCTTCTGGCGTTTGGAATAGCTCTTTCCGGACACTGTTGAGTTGCTGAACTCTCTGGTGTATCGGTACGGGTTTGTTGCTAGGCTTTATTCCCTGTAACTCCTTCTTGATGCTGACAAATGCTCTTTCCACTTTATGCGCGAGTGCACGAGTACCTTCGTTTACGGTCCTTTTCGACTTGTCATCTAGTACTTCCACTAAGTGAGCTATAGCCTCTTCCATTCGCGCTATCTTGTTCCGCATCGAAGTTGTCCCCCTCCAACGCTTTTGGACATTCTTCCGCTGTCCACTGTCTCCTTTGTTTGGGATGTTTCATTCGGGTTCCCATTCCCTAGCATTGCTGTAGCATTATCCATTGCGTCACCCGTCAGGTTACCTACGAGTGAGCTGGTTTGGTCTTCTGATAGCGTACTGCCGCCTCTCCCAGATCCGTGGGACTAATGTGACTCAATCCCACGGAGGCGAGCGCCGGCCACCAGGGCTTCCACCTGATAGGAACCGACGGCAGGACTTAGTTTACCTGCCTGGGTTACAGTATACATAGTTTGGCATGCTTATCATTGTTGTTTGGTCCTTTTAACCTTTCTTCATCTTTTTTCTTCTTCCTCCACGGTACCGGGTAACAAGGATTTTCGCGACAGCACCGTTTGGTTTTTACTGTAGTGCAAACGCGTGGTTCTACCCACCCGACGCCGTTGCCACTTTTTGGTCATCCAAGCTAAGAATTGACTGCGAGCTCAAGGACTCACTCTGCAACAAAGTATGCGGTCGACGATTTTCGGTAGCCATCCGCGTTAAAAGCCCGAGTAGAAGAACTCTCAAGCATTTGGCTACCTTAAGTATTTATGTTCGGAGTTCCTTCCCCTATCTGGTTTTAGTTGTCCGCCTCGCATATTTTATTTTCGCGATACTCTCCACTGCTGTGGTGAGCGGCCCCCTATCCGCAACCTGGGGAAGCGCCAGATTGGAATAAAACCAGCAACTTTCCACACCGAAGTGCTCTCCGGACGTGTGGTGTTCGTGTTCGTGCGTGATGACGTGCGTTCGTGCGTGACTGTATGCGTGCGTTCGTGATTGCGCGTGCGTGCGTTCATGCGTGATTGCATGCGTGCATTTGTGTGTGTGTACGCGTGCGTTCGTGCGTGATTGCGTGCGCGCGTTTGTGTGGGCGAGTACGTGTGTGGCACTAAGGCGCGTCAAAACATACCTATCCTTGTCTGAGGTTAATGACCCCTGCTTCGAGGACAAGTTTGTGTGTGGCACTATGGCCTGTCAAAACAAACCTGTCCTCGTCAGAGGCTAATGACCCTGTCTCAAGGTGAAGCTTGTTGTGAAGGAGGGATAAGACTTAAATTATTTCGCTGTATGGCCTTAATTCAATTTTGTAAATGTTGCATTTTTTATGACATTAGAGTTATTGGGGTGGGGATAGGGAAGGTTGAAAATTCTTAATGATTTATTAGAGTATTACAAAATAGATGACTTCGATATTTTTCTAGTGCAAAAATCAGTAAGAAACATTCCCTTCTTTTAAAACTTTTTGGGATATCTACGGTTCACTACTTTCCTCGTTTATAATCACATTTTTAATTGTAAAACAATCGACCTTATAAACAGTAATGAAAGAACTTTTTAGTGTAATATTTTTATTCGTTATATTACAATTAATATTCAAAAAGGTGAACACATGTATTTGTAAAATAAAATTAAAATATCAACTGTAAATTTATTTTTAAAAACATATCATTGTACATCTACGGTACATAGTGATTACAATAATGAAATTCTGCAAAAAAATGTTTTAAGCAAAGCGGCTTTTTACACCATGCACATGTTACTACGGCAATATCCCCACAGATATGACAACGTTGATTTTTGTGTTCATGAAAAAAAAATTCCGTAGGAGATACAAATGGATTCGGTCTTTCTTCTAAATATCCGCTTTTGTGCCATGCATATTTAAACATGTCAATAAATCTGGGTGATGAGAGCTGGTTGTGTGCTAATGATTGTAATTTTAAAATGTTATTCCGATTTTGAAGACTCCCTTCATAATTATATAGAATGAGAATCTCAGAAAATCAACGAACAAAATTCTTTCATATTCTAAAACCGTAAACGTCTAAAGATTGAATGAAACTAGTCATCCCCTCTGGTATCACCTTAACTTTAAATTTCACGTTCTTTGGAGCAAGTGATTGAAGCGTTTCAGGACACTGTCCCGTCCAAGAATCTAGAAGTAAAAGGGAATTAGATCCAATGTTTGGGAAAAATACTGCTTGTAACCATTTCTGAAATAACTCTTTTGTCATCTTTCCTGATTTCGTTGCCGATATACATATATAAATTTTTCGCTTGAAATAGATTTGTTTGCACGCGCGATCCTAGTGTTCTGTACTCTCTTTTAAGACAATAAAGAATGGTGATAGTAGCTGCCCATCAGCAGATATAGATGGCAAGATAGTATAAGTATGCGTTGTTGCTGAAATCGACGGTCTATCCTTCGGCGTTGGCACACAGGAGACCGTCGGGATCGAACTTATAGTTCTTACCCACATGGCACTCCGCTCCACACCGGAAGCAGAGTTTACTCCGGTCTGGTCAACTGCAGGCCCAGCTCTGGTGGCCGTAGCCCAGACATTTATAGTACCTGGGCACTTCCACTCTTCGATGGATCCTACAGTTGACCCACTCGACCCTGATGCGATCGGACTTGATCGACCGACACCACTGCTACCGCTGCCCCCGCATATCTGGTCGGGTCACTGCTACCCTAAGGTGGTCCGTGTAGTCCGGTAGGACATTTCGTAGGGCCTCCTCAGCCTCTTCTTTCGTCGTGCAGTCGTCAAGGTCGCGGATCCCTGACGTTGCCGGCGTTGTCGACCGCCGATCTGAGGGCCTCCGCAAAGGCGCCTCTAGTTTCGGGGGTCGACTTATGGAGCTCGAGGAGGACCTCACCCATTCTAGTCCGCCGAACGGATCGTACCTCGACCCCGGTGCTGTCTGGCTTAACGGTTCTCCGCACAGTTGCCAGCACCTCGGCAAACGTCTTGTTTTCAGCCGGACAGAGCAAAATCACTTCCGGCTTTCTCCTCGGCGCCGTTCTCTTTTTGGACGCCATTTTATTTTCGGCCGTCTTCTCTGGCTTTTTCTTTTTCTTCTTTTTGCACTTCCTTTCCACCTCCTGCCATTCGGAAATGGAAGCCTCTGGTCGTCGGCTTCTTTTCCGACCGTCCTTCCGTTTGTAGGGGCGGGCTAGAGGCCTGCCGCTTTTTTGCTGGAGGACGGGCCGTTAATACGGCGCTTTGCGGTTTCGCGAGGGAGACCGCTTTCGCCCGCATGTGCGCCAACTCCTCGGCCTGCATACGCGCAGCGCCGCGCTCCTTCCTAGATGCCTCGAGAACCTCTATTGCCTCCTGCAGTTTTGGCAACCCCTGTTTCACTTCCTTGGCTATGTTCGGCTGCCATTTCAGAACAGCCAGCATAGTTGTCAGAAGACTTTTTATTTCGGAGAAAGTCTCCTCTACCTTTTTCTCTGACGCAGCAATGCGCCTGCGCAGCGGGGCGCTCTCGTCCATTTCTTCTCCTTCTGGACGGCAGCTCTGTACCTCCATTCCTTCAGAGCTCGCCGCGCTTAGGTAGGTCGTGGCACTTTCGACGCTGGTGGTACTGCCCGATCTTCGGAGTAGTGGCTCTACGTTTAATAGCGATGCTCTAAGGGTTACCCTTGGCAGTGCAAGTAGGAGTAGTAGTAGTAGTAGTCGTAGTAGTAGTAGTAGTAGTAGTAGTGGTAGTGGTAGTGGTAGTGGTAGTGGTAGTAGTAGTAGTAGTAGTAATATTCATAAAATTATGAATTTATAATTATTATATACATATAACAATAATAATTTATATGTAAATTTAGTAATATATAAAATTGTAAAGTTTTTAAAAATATTTATTGTACAAAATGATCATAACGTATTTATTCAGACTGTCTCGACCATCGTATCTTATCTTGCACTGAAAAAAAAAATTCTCTGATTCAAACAAATGCATTTCGTTGCCGCCAATTCTTTAATTCAAACAAAAATTTATTGAAGTTCAGTTGACTATTACTTACTTTGATAAAATATTTGTTTGGGATTAACATTTCAGTTACTTAAGATTTATGTTTAGTCAATTCAAAGAAAGCTTATTTGATTAAAAGAATTTTTTTTAACACATTTAATAAATCATTTATTCGAATCAAATACATTGATGTCATTGAGAGTACAATATTTATTTTAATAAATATTTATTCAAAATAATCAAGTGATTTATTTATGAAACGTAAACATTTATTTGGTACGAATAAATCATTTTTCAATTAAAAAATTATTAGAAATAAAAAAATTTTTATTTGCATTAACTAAATTATTTCTTCAAACCAAAAAAAAAACAGGTATTTGTTTGTAATACACAATAAATCAAAGTGATATATTAATATTTTGTTACTTTAACTATTTTTTTATTAAATTGAGTAAATATTTCTTTGAAACAAATTAATTATTCTATAATTAATCAATACTTTAGCAAATACATATTTCTTTTACTCAACTCAAAGTATATATTGTTTCAAATAAATGTTCTCTTGGAACTAAACAATCTATTTAATTGTTTCAAACAATTCTGATTTGAAGAAAAGAAATTATTTGAACGTTAGAGGAAACGATTACAAACCGATATTTCTTTGTCTTTTAAGAAAGTACAAATAAGGAATTTGTAATAATCAAACTATTTTTCAATTTATTTAATATGTTTTTGTAAACTGAATTTAACACCATAGTTCGCTAATCGATCAAGTTAAAGTAATATATACTTAAAAACAATAAAATATTTATTTTATTTAAGTAACGTATGCGCAGGAAAAATAAACAATTATTGCTTGAAATTATTCAAAACAATAGAATATTTATTCGTATCAAATGATAGAGCATTTAAGAGATTGAAGATATCATTTTATTGATTTTTTGTCACATCGAAAATACTAAATAAATATTTCTTTGATCTGTATAATTGATTGTATTAAGTCTAAGAAACCGATATTTAGTCTATACATGGCACAACGACCACTAGGTGGCGCCGTATAGAGTTTGCATAGTGCCACGCTCTCTCGCAAGCGACAAGAATGCTGGTCGGTTTGTATATGCGAGTGCCAAAATCTATAACAGAGTAACCGAGCGTGCGTTCATTGTTCAGCATTCAGCGTCCTATAATGCGTCACAATATATTTGTTCAATAGCGATGATGTAACTTAGCGATGATATGTATAAGTTATAACGAATTCGCGATTGAATCGATGATTCAATCATTAATTCGATTGTATGCTCGATACGACGGCGCGCAAGCACCGAGGATGATGAGCGGGACAGCGAGCATGGTGCGTGTCGCGAGTTAAAGAGAGAATGGTGATCTCGCGGATTAGAAAGAGACGGCGCAATAGGAAAAGTCGATTGCGTCGTCAGATCGATTTCCGCCGCGAAATCCTGCGCACGGAGATAGAGAGAACCGCGACACGTGCTTGTGTGTGTGAGTGTTTGTGTGGGTGAATGACCAATGCAACGAGCTTCCGTCATTGCACTAGACTGCAGCTAGTGCAATATTCCACAGCAGAGAGAGAGAGAGAGTGCTGATATTGAGTGCAGCGCAGCACGAGAAAGTACTCTTTTACTATAGCGGCGGATCGCAAGCGGCGATCCGCGTATGTGTGAGTGTGCGATTTTCCCGCGCATACTGCCTTCTCGGTTCGTGATATACATTGTATATATTATTGTATTTTAAAGTAACAGAATATACGAGTGTTAATTAGAATCACGTCGTTATCATTCTTTGTCTGGATTGACTGACATTTTCCCCTATTTATTCCCGCAATTACCGCCGCCTCCGCGGGCACAGTGGAAAAGCGTTTCCACTGTGCATAAACTGAGTAGCTGGCATCGTGAGCGTAACACGGCGCTCACGTTCGTAAGTCCGATCGACGGAAAGCGAGACTCATCAAGAGAATATGTATTTCTCTTAAAAAAATATTTACTGTATTTAAAACCAATATTTTTTGGTAAATAACTTGATAAAATATTTTATTGAATCAAAATTTTATGTTTATTTCATCCAAATAAATAATGATACAGGGAGAATTGGAAGAAATTATTTATTTGGTTCAATGAAATTTTTTTTGATTTGACCAAATTTTTTTTCACTGTGAGTATTGATAATAAGTATGTACATAAAGTTTATTTTGTTTCTTCTCTGTTTTAATTTTTGTGCTTGTGGTTAGTTGACGAATTATCAAGTAATTACTTCGATGATATTTTTAATATTTTATACTTTTTAAAAACGTTCAGTCTACTTTTCGTTCTTGGTAGATTTAAATGTTTTGATCATTTGTAATATTTCGGTTAAATACATTTAAAAAAAAAATTATTTTGTGTTTTCATTGCAAGATAATTATCGGACATAAATTTGAACTGATGATATCATTTTTATTATTACTATAAAGGTAAGTCTAATAAATAAACACATAAATTTCATAATTTAATTACAATTTTTTTTAGATTTTATTATTTGTTTCAATAGATTATACTTTGTCCTGCACAAAAATGAATCTAATGGGCTACATATCGCCAAAGTATATACCATATATGGCAAATTATAATCGCCACATGTGGCAAAATATGTTAGCAATAATCTGCCGTACTTCAGCTGCAAAATATCGCACATATAAGGCCCATATATGGGATAAGAAAGAATGTAGAAATAATATTAAATTGTTCATATGTTTAGCAAAATAAATTATAATTATGAGTAGTTCATAAAATTGATAGCATATTTAAATTAAGAACAATAATATTTATTTAAAAAATTTAATTTATTAGGTGAAAACATTTTATTTTTTTAAGATTTTAATATCCTAACTGGAATTACATGCAGATCTTAATTGACGCTTTAGAGGTGATAAAAAAGAATGAATAAAGTTCGAAACTTTGCTGATTCTATCACAAGCATAAATACAAACATAATAAATATATTTAAATTATATTCTAATAATTCTACTACCTCGAATTAACTTCTGGGATTATATAAATTAATACTAGTTGAAAATAGCGATGGTGTCAGCTTGATGGTGTAATTGTTTTTAATTTTTAATTTTGATCTTTCGACCTGTCTTGATTGTTTGCAAGGGATGTAAAATCTGTGATAATAGAATTACAAGCATAAATTTTCTAAACTTCGAATATTTAGATTTGGTTTTACACTGTACCTGAATTGTTGTGCGGCAGAATATTGCTTATATACTTTACTACACGTGGCAATTATAATGTGCAATAAATCGCAACTATATTTGGCAATATGTAGCCCATAAGAGTCATTTTTGCGCAAGGTACCTATAATTTTTTATTTAAAAATAGACTTTAATTTTAATTTTTTTATAAATAAACTAATTAATGTTATAGGATTCAACATGAAAATAAATCCAATAAATGTGATTATTCTTCTTCTTACGGCTTTTCAATCTTTAAATATTGAGAAAAGTCAAGTTAATTTTAAAGAAATCGAGGTCGTGAATAAAATTGGAACGATTTTATTAGTTGCAATGAATGATTTTAATCAAGTGGAAATAATAACAGATGAAACGTTAGATTTTCAAGAACCATTTAAAGATATAGAAGCTGAAACTGTTGAAGATGAAATCCTGCATCATTTTCCAGATCCTCCTTTTTCACCAACAAATGAATGTACTAAAGATGAAGAAGATATGTCATACGATTATAATTTAAAAGCATTGGAATGCTGGTGAAGCAGTAAAGAGAAAAACAATTTGAGTCTTGAATCAATGCAAAAAATGTTTAAAAAAGTAAATTCTATAAAGGCAGTTGCGACGTTGGGCTCATGGGTTGAATAAAGGAGGGACATATAGAGAGAAAATTTCTAGAATATGTCAATTCACATTGGAAAATTTCAAAGCTGCAATTGAAGCGGGATTGGTCGTTCATGATTCAGACTTGCGTAAATGGGCATTACAAGGTCAAAAGCAAATAGGTTTTGAAGATATTAGATTTAAAGCTTCAAAGCACTGGCTCAATCGTTTCAAGAAAATACACAGAATAGTATCAAGAAAAATGAATAAATTCGTAACCAGAAAAACTTTAGAAAGTGCTGCAGTGTTGGAAAAACATGCTAATGAATTTGTAACTGATGTTAAACAATGTACACAAGCGATAGGAATGGAAAATGTATTCAACTCTGATCAAAGTGGATTCCAATTAGAAATACATTCTGGTAGAACATTCGCTACTGAAGGAGAAAAACAGGTGCAGTGTGTCGTACAATCAATTTCTTCCACAACACATAGCTATACTATACAACCTTTAAATCAGGTGATGGAGAATTACTTTCACCACTTTTTCTAGTTTTAAAAGAAAAAAGTGGCCAGTTTGGACCCATTGTTGAATCTAATTTATTAATTTTAATCTAAACATAATTTTGGGAATTATTGTTTTATATACTGGTAACATTCACCTTCCTTAGATAGGGCTTTAACAAACTGCTTCATTAGGCCTAGTTTGATATGTAGGGGTGGAAGCAGTATTCAGTTAGGGTCCACCAGAGCTTCACGGATTACATTCATCGAATGAACCTGAAACGAAGTTCTTTGAGTCCATACTGTCCTGTTGATTAACTCGTTGTTAGATCGTTTATAACTTTTGAACGAAAAGTGCTAATAACTCGGTCAAAAATGCAAATGAAAGCTTATTATCTATACTTTTGATCAATTTTGTAATATTCTATACAATATATATTGGCCTTGCGATAAAGGTTTTAAGGCAACCATGATTTCTCATATATTTTGATTAAATGGGCATCAACCTTGAGGCCCATTTGACTAAAATACGAGACACGTATCTGATATTTTCGATCAAAAAATGTCTCCGTAAATTTTCATCAAAACCGGGTTCTCGGACACCTTGGGTACCCCTTGTCAGTTATATTTTATAACTATCATAAGTTATTAGCAGTTTACATCCGGTTGTCATTGTTTTCTTTTTCCTTTTTATATTGTGCTGGTGATTTTGTGCTACTAAACATAATTTAAGTGAGTTGTGTAAAGTGTTTCGTCCCGTAATTTTTTAATCGGTTTATATGCTGGTGGTTTTGGCTAATGGTGCTTGCACGTTTTTTTTAAGCATGAGTGGCTCCGTATCCCCGATTTTACTTGGCGACGGTGCCGTTGGTGCGATGGGGCCCCATGTCTTGGCCAGCGTGTATGTCAATGAGCGAGGCGACGACGTGTCGAGGAGGCGCACGATCGTGATATCTCAACCCTCGGCCTCATCGGCCTTAGCTGCCATAATCTGCATGTAGGTGTGGGTGCAAAGCCTCACAGGAGCTACCATGGCTGCGGAGCTTCCAGTACGCCTGAGGATGTAAGTGGAGGTAGGTAGGTGGAGTAAGTTTTTGTTGTATTTTGTTTTGTTTGTTTGGGTTATGGCTGTGAGTGTGAGAGAGAGCATGGGCTGTATACTCGCCCTGAGTGCGCGTGAGAGCCCGCGCGGCTATACTCTCCACGAGGGCGAGAGAGAGCGCACACGGCTATACTCTCTATATTTAAGAAGGTTGTATTAATAACCGAAGTAACGTCGGGTAGATCGTAGTAAAATTTAAAAAATTTCTTTTCCTCGAACTTTCAATTCCACCCTCCGTCCGCACTATCTCACGATAGAAGAAAGTAAAACTATCCAGAACCGAACTAAAATCCACATGTGATCATAAAGTATCACCAGTGCTAGGAAGTCTTGAACCGAAAAGAAAAGTCGAAGACGCTTTTCTTGGAAAAAAGTCAAGCGACGTACAACTCAAAACATGACGCGTACAGGCATGCCTCGAAAACACAGCACCCTTAGAGTAATAAAAATTGGCGGCAAGCAAGCGAACGCCGCGATACTGGATAATAGACACAGTATTAAGGACCACCAGCATTCCTTTTTCCGCGCCTTATATTTTTCTGTTTAGCTATAAATTAAGCTTAAGTGTAATACCGAGAGATGGCACACCGAGAAAGAAAGAAAGCAATGCCTATGGAAAATGTGACGTTCAAAAAAATACAAATCTTATATCCGAGGAAAACTCAACATCTGGTCGTGATAACGAACGTTCTGCTAGGGCCATAAAAATCGACATAGCCGCAAGTATTATCGACAGCCTATCCGGTATATACATAAACAAATATGTAAAGATTCCGTGGCAAACCAAATTCGCGATAGCCGACGTTAAGTCTGAGCAAAAGGAATAAATAGAGCATCGATATTGTAAATCTTAACTATTTTCCTTTTATTAATAATATTAAAACTTCAATAGAAAACTATAATATAACACTCATTTCTGTGCAAGTAAATATGTACGTTCTGTTTATATATATTACATCTTAAGGCGAACCCAATGCGTATGGAAAGCACGATAAATCAAAAATATAAGTTTTACAATTAATTGATTATTCTAAAATATTTTAACTCATATAATATTATATAATAATTTAAGCGCCTAATCAACTAAACCGTATCAAGCGATATATGTCCTTTAAGTTATTATATTTCTTTTTATAAATATTGTATTTCTAAAATAATTATATTCTTTTTATACAACGTCTCATTTACACTAAACATTAATAAATGTTATAATATACTCTTCTATCCTATATGTTCATTACTAAAATAACCGAATCTTTACATTGCATTTCGATACGTTTCTCATTGTATAGAAACTAATTATTGCTGTCATTTAGTTTTATTATGTTTCCAACATGATACAATTAACTAAAATTTTTACACATTTCAATCTTATTCATTTGATCAACACACATTTGCTGTTTATTACACAGACCGACAAAATTTGACAAAAGTCAAAAGCCAGAAAGCAAACCAAACATTTCCGAAGGATTTTGATGCGCTGAATCCGAATCTGAACTCAACATTACTCCTGTACGTCAGGTTTTCAAGATATCCTAACCTAAAAGTGCAAAAACGCGTTTTTTAGCTGTTTTTGAGGTTATGTAACGGAACAAGAAAAATGTCTACCACAAAAGCTACTATGGAATTTGAAAGTACTAATCTCCCCCTTTCAAACCTATTTCGATTTTTTGGGATATCTTTATTTTTCACCAAAATATTGTAATTTGAAATTTTTTATTTTAGCGTTTTAACCCATTAACGCTGAGGTGTTCAGATTTATACAACGCATTCTCTATTGCTGACGGTACGATATTTTTTCTTCAAAATATTATCTCAGGGGTTTTCGAGGATGCCCTTTCTATTGCCGGTGTCAGTTTTTTGTTATAACCCATAGAAGATCCAATATGGCGGCCGTCAACAAGACTTTCATAAACAACATTATACTGACCAACTGTCCACTCTAATCTGTCTGGCCATTTCTCCGTTATCCAATATAAATTACAATATTTTGGTGAAAAATAAAGATATCCTAATAAATCCAAGTAGGTTTGAAAGGGGAAGATTAGTACTTTCAAATTCCATATTAGCTTTTGTGGTAGACATTTTTCGTGTTCGGTTACATAACCTCAAAAACAGCTAAAAAACACGTTTTTTGCACTTTTAAAAATATTTAATAACATTTGTGCGTCGTCTCTCGACGTGTCACGGCCTAATAAAATCACCGTTAAATTTTTGCAGGGCTACACCGCAGAAGCGTGCAAAAAATATTTTTATTTTTATTTTTCTTTTAAATTAAATTTTAAATATCGTTACTTTAAACTTTTTTTGAATGCATATCGGTGAGAAAAAATTTTTTTGGTTTAGTTTGTATTAATTTAGTTTTTTAACACTGTGTGCAATAGACGACTTCTCATGTTCGTTTTCCGTGCGCGAAACATATAATTATCGCACTTTTTCAGAGCGTGCGTGAAGTATTTTCAGCGTGCGGAACTAAAATACTTTGCGTATGCTCTTATAAGAAGAAGAAAAATAGGCACTCAAAGTCGTGTTTCGCACACATCGTAGTAAAAAATATAGTTCTATACACGTGCGTGAAGCAGGCGAGCCTCGCACACTTAGATCGAAATGTAATAGTAATTGTTAATAACAATAATTTTTCTTTATTCTCTAGCCTTGCGGCTTTGCGTGCCGTGCCAGCATGGCTGAGTTAATACTCTAGCCTTGCGGTGTAGTGCGCTGTGCCACCATGCCTGAGCTAATGCTTTAGCCTTGCGATGTTGCGCGTTGTGCCAGCATGGCTGAGCCGAATCTTGTTTGCCTTATGTTTCTTTTTAGTATCGTCTAAGTAGTCGGCGCGAGCGACTTCGTCGTGAGCGGGTTTCTCGATGAGAGGTGACTTGATAGTTTCTGTCCATATATATATTTTTTTGTTTTTAAAATATGTAATTATTTGTTTGTATTTTTAGGTTCGGGGTCTTATGCCAGTGGTTGGCCCTATGTACGCGGATCCCCTCGTTGTCCTACGGTTATCCAGATTGTCCCTGATGCTCCTCCTCATCCAGCTGCCCCTGCTCCCGGACCGATTTGCACTCCAATGGGCCCTGGGGGTGAACACTTGCCGACATTTACTTGTGTGAGTAAAATGTCAATTTTACTCTTTTCAAAAAAGCGATTCTAGTTTTTTCTACTTTTGAAAAGGGAGAAACACAAAATTTCTACTTTTTTGCGGCAATTTTTACTCTTTAGGGTTTAGAGTGTACGTTTCCATATTTCAATTTAACATTATGGTTCTTGTTCTCGATTGCAATTATTTCGAATCGCCCTTCGTATTGGTTTCCAAACTTTCCTATTTTATGTTCTTTTAATAGGAATACCATCTCACCTTCTCTGAAGTATTTCACATTTTGCTTACGGTCTCGAGATGAGAAGGTGGATGGAGTGCGATCTTTCTTACCGAAAATGAGCTCATTAGGTGAATAACCTATTGAGTCGTCTCTTACTATGTTGTACGAGTGTTGTGCTAAGTGTAGCCAAATGTCCCAGGCGTTTTTTTTTCTATGGCTTGTTTCAGATAGAGCGTCGCATGCATCCGCTCGATGGATCCCTTTGATTGTGGGTGATAAGCTGTAGTTTTGTATTTGTCTATGCGGTATATTCTTGCGAATTCTTCAACTGATCTGCTTACTACTGAAAATTTCTTCCTTGATTTATCAGGATCGCCATTGATGGTCCAGAATTGGCAGTAAATTTCGGTAGCAAGTACCATGGATATTAAGACGAAGTATTTAGACAGAAAGTCTTGCACCGTCATTGGCGGCATTTTTGGCATTTCTGGTATTGGGCCATAAAAATCGGTGGCTACTTTATTTATCAAAAGCCCTAGATTCTGTAGCAGTAATCAGCATGGGCTATTCTTTGTAGTTTTTTTTTACTTGGCATCCTTCACAACCGTTTATAAACGTTTGTACGACTGCTCGCATATTTATCCAGTAGATATCGTTGATGAGCTTGTCATAAGTTTTGTTAATACCCTTATGACTCCGATTGTCGTTTCGAGGGCTCTTTAATTATTTTATACCTTTCTTCGACCTTTGGGATGGCTTGACAATTTTGAAAATATATTGCACGGATCTTTTTCCCACTTAATATTGTTCTATAAAATAATCCCATTGTAGGACGGTTAATATATCTAAATCTCGGATAATTCGTATTGTTTTTATGTTCCATTTCTCTATCGTATACCCCTCGTAAGTATTTTGTGACGCATTTTCTTAGAACTCTATCATCTACGTACTCTTTTACGACTAGGTCGAAACGTTTATACGACTTATGTTCTGTTGTAAGTATCTCTACTTCTGCTAGTTCTAAATCTGGTAAGTCTTCTGGTTTTATATTCTTCCTTGCTGTGCGGGCTTTAATTGTATCCGTCTCTAGATATAGGTCTACCGTTAAAACGTAGATGAGATTCTCATCTGTGTGAAAGGGGTATCCCTAACCTTTGTTATAGAATTAATGTCAGATCGTCTTTGTCGTCTTGGAGAGGCTTATGGAGTAGACTGCTGATATTTCACCTGTACTGCGCTTGGAGTGGCTTGGTTCTGAATTATCGAACCAGGTAATGGCCATGGAGTTATTCTGGGCGTTCCGTACGTATTATGAAAAACCGTCGATACCTCGTTCCTTCGATTTCGCAGCTTATGTCCTACTGCCACTGCAGCTGATGTAGCAGCGCAAAGGAAGTCGGGTCTCAAATTTGCGACTCTGTACGCTGGCGGATCGTGTAGTCCATATAGGAAGTAGTCCAGAGCATCATGATTTATCTTGTGTTCATAGGTGCGTTTTTCGTGTGGTTGCAGGCCTTGAGTAGATACATATATAGTTATCAGTCTGTTCAGCAAGGTTTGCACCTTCAGTCCATAATCTCCTGCACTTTCTCCCAGAATCTGGGTTATCGTTTTCAGTTCCACTCATACTGTTTCTGCATCGCCCACTCCCCCGTATTGTGAGACCAATTCTTCCAAAAGAATGTTGACAGAATCATCGCTCGCACCACGGCCCGCATTCTTTCACCACATCGCGAACAATCTTATAGAATGCTTGTAAGGTACCCTGGTTACCATCGTACAAAGGAATCATCCCAAGGGCCTGGTAGAATGACATCTGGGTCATACGGTTCTGTGGATTACCTCTGCCCGTTTTGGTGTCCTTGTCTGATTAGGCATATTTCTGTCAGATTGGCTTCTATCGTTTGCAATCATACTGTTTTGAACTTTGTTGTCCTGGTCTAAGGTCATTTGAGTTCCCGGGGTTATGAGGTTAGTCGGTACATGTTGAGCATCTATAGACTTATTACGTGATTCCGGCGTTGTATAGGTAAATATTTTTGGTATAGCATCCAATGGTGATTGTGGTATATATTGCACGTTTGGGGATCTTACATTTTCTAATGCTTCGTTGGTTTTTCTGGCCGCAAAGTATAGCATTTTTTCATCCTAATTTTCTCCCTTGAGGGCCATTTTCACAGTTATTAGGGCTGTCAAATGTTCTGTTTCGTCGTTGTGTCCCGACGCTACGTTAAAAAAAAAAATACTTCCCTTGTTTGACTCCGCGATTGTTGCGATTGACTTTTATCTTTGTGGATTCGGTATCGTTCAACTCTCCGGGAACTTAATCCGGAAAGGAAGTCGTGAGGGCGGGTAAATAAATCGACGTTGAAACTGAAGAACTTTGTAACTGGCTTTATTTACTTTATGCTAAACGTATCGAGTGATTTTAAATGCGCTGCGCAGCGATCGGTCGGTCTTTCCTCGTTCAGATGGCTCATTCTCCTGCTTTTATTATGTTTCTCCTCCGATTAGTTAGAGGTTTTGAAAGTGGTAAAAATCGCCTCATGCGATTTTGTACAATCGGAAAATTTGGCTATTGCTGAACTGGAAAACGCTGTATCTGCTGCTTGCATTTTATGGTGTGATGTCAGCTGCGAGTTTCGATTATTTGGAATGCGGCGATCTACGCCGCATTTTATTGCACTTATGATTTTTTAACGTTAATTAATATTTGCGAGCCAATGAATACAAAACATGGGACAGCTAGATGACCTATGTAACAATAAAATGTTTTTGGTGTAAATTTGGTTTTTATACTTTAATTTATCACCTCCTACTTTTGCATTGTTTAGTAGTAACAATTTCAAATGTTTTTTATTTTTAGCTCTCGAAAAAGGAACATATAATTATTCGTGACTAAAAACTGGTGTTGGTAGATAAACATCTACTTTATTATATGACCTTTTGATTTATTGATTGACATTGCAAAACCTAACCGCAATGGAAAGTGTTTCCGACGCATATTAAATGGCATTTCTTTTTGATGGTGACAAAGTTATTCTTGGGATAAACACTAATTTTCCAAAATTTTTTCCACTTAAAATTTCTGCTTTATTTCAATATCTTAACAGTTGTTTAATAATAATCTTGTATCATGATGAAGACCTTCATTTAAATTTAAATTTTTTAGAAGAAATAACCAATTTTTAATTCTAATTTCTGCGGTAGAAGCCCATTAGGAGTTAATTTTTCTTTATCAGCGTCATTAGCTGTATCTTTACATATTCAACAGTTAGCCTTTCCATAATATTTAAAATATCATTTTTAATATTAATTAAATCATGATTCTTAGGAGACAAAATAACTTTATCTTTTAATGTTGTATCATTTATTTTTATTTTATTCCCAAAAATATCTGTAATAATGTCTTGCTGTTGTTACGTCGGTTATAGGTGACGCACAATCTTATTAGATTGTTTAGAGCCTAGGCTTTCGCCTAATAGCTCGGGATTCACATCCAGCGTATTTAATGTTTAGTTAAATCCTGGACGAGATCGTGAATATGAATTCTGACTTGTCCAGTGTGCTATCATTGTAATCCCTGGACAAGATCAGTATACTTAAATTAGTGTGAATAAGTGTGTGTGTAAGGATAGAAAGAAATAATATAGATTTAAAAACTTACTTTTTATTTATTCAATCTCAATAGAAGAACACCTTTTAGTATAAATTGTAGTGTTTTAATGAAACGTGATAGTTGCAGATTAACAGATGAGTCCCACTCTGGAGTCCTCTTCTTTACATGCCAAGGACTACGGAGTGGGGATAGTGTCTTCTGCCTGGTTACACCCATATGCTTATTATACAGCGTGGACGGATATCATCGGATTGGCTGCATACTATTCGATAGATAACAAAATTCTAAGGACCACGTATCTTTCTCGTTTTTCGATCAATCAAGTATTTTCCAAGTTATTAATTGTGAAAAGTTTGTAAGATGAGCCAATCAGCGGGCTGCTATAGCGGGAGGCGGAAGCGGCGGCGGCGGCGAAAGGACGGATCTACCGTCCGTTGATTGGCTAACCTTACAAACTTTTGACAAATGATAACTCGGAAACTACTTATATAATAGAAAAACGAGAAACATACGTGTTCCTTAGAATTTCGTGATCTATCGAAAGGTATATAACCAATCCGATGAAATCCTTGATTGAATAAGAATAAGAAACTTTAGGAATGAATTATTTAATATTGTTATTTAAAGAAAATAAGAATTTATTGCAATAAACTTAATCAAATAGTTTAATAGTTTAAAAATTATATTTTAAAAATTGAAACATATTCCGTTCTTGTTTTTATTCTAACGCGTTACAAAATTAATAATAAAATCTAAATAAATGACGCAGATTTAAAAATTATACATTTTGTATTTTACGTAACTATTATTATTACACAGTTTAATTGTGGTTACGTCACGCTGTTGCGCAACTGGTCGAAGTGAATCGACCTGTCGAAATGAATCGACGGTTGGGTCCTTTTAAGTCTAGATCCGAAAATCACTTTCTTCTTCATATAAATTTGAATATAGTTCTTCACCTATATTTAATAACCTTTGCATGAAATTATTGTCATTCATTCGAATATTTCCATTTAGTATCATGCATATAGAATATGGCCATAATAACTGCACTTGACTGAATTTTCAATTACTTCAATACGACTACATGTCGAACAACTGGTAATATTTCTTTAAAATCATCTGAAATAAGTTTACCACGAAATATTTCTTTGACATTACATACATCTTGAGGAAGGCGATCGTCCGCTTCAAAAGCATATTTTGATGTCATGGAAATATCATCCCTTATTATAATTTGTACTTGTTTTAATTTTGTACCATCACTTGAATTATGTTTTAGATTGCATGTGGAAGTCTCTGATATATTATGTGGTAATTTAAATGTATTATGAACTGTTCTTCCATTAGTCAATAAATTCGCTGCAATGCCCATCCAAGCTATACATAAAAATAGTATATTTGAAAATTTAAAATAATATATTAAAACATTAAGTAAAAAATTTTCCCCATTGGTCCATTGATAAAAATACATTTTTTTTGTTTCGGTTTTAAACAATCTAAAACGGCACCAAATCATTTTATTGTCCATTTTTTATTGAATCTATTCTAATTGGATTGAAGAATATCCATTTATTTGCAAATTTTCAAAAAATACACTATTTTCATATTTAGGGCGATAAAAACCATTTTTGTATTTTCCATATAAATTTCTTGCATTATTATGATAAATACCAATAAAAGCAAATTAAAAATATAGGAAATTGTATTTGTGACGCTTCTTCTAAGCATTTACCTCATTCACTAAGTGTTTAGCAATAGCAGCTTCATAAAATGTAGGATATATTACAGAATCAACAGTACGTAAATCTTGAAATGAAGTTGCTCCTTGAACATATAAAAGCAATAATCTAATAAAATACCTCTGTCAATCTTTTGTACATCGTCGATCGATTGACTAATGGTTAATATAGGTTTTAAAGTTTTTTTTTATTTTATTCCATGTCTTTAATTTATCATTAAATATGTAATACATTGGTATTTAGGAATATTAATAATACAGTGCTTCTAAATCGATTTCATTTAATCTAAAATATGCTGTTGACGTAGATTCAACACTTTTTAAAAATATTTTATCTTCTTTTCCTTCTTCAAAATATATTTATTGCTCATGCTAATCATGTGCAGTTAATTTTTTTAAAGTATGTGATGTATCGCGACCGTCGCGGCTCTAAGAATCAGTCTACGTAGGTGTTCCAGTTTAATCTGCGTAGTCTTGAGTTCCGTTCTTCTCCACCATACCACCGACGCATAAGTTAGCCTGGATTTAAGTATGGCGTTAAAGATCCATAGAACCGTTTTGAAACTGAGACCCCAGTTCGCATCTATCGCTCGCCTGCAAAGCCAGAACGTGGCATTGAACTTGCGGCTCTGTTCCTCCATCTGTGGTTTCCATAGCAGTTTCCTGTCTAGGATAACCCCCAGGCATTTGGCCCGGTCTTTCAGTATGACTTCCTGACCTTCCATGATTAGATTCCTTATTGGTCCAATTTTATACC
This sequence comes from Megastigmus dorsalis, assembly GCA_900490025.1. Classification (NCBI taxonomy): domain Eukaryota; kingdom Metazoa; phylum Arthropoda; class Insecta; order Hymenoptera; family Megastigmidae; genus Megastigmus; species Megastigmus dorsalis. Next base: position 23,644 of record UELU01090859.1, read on the forward strand.
TCCTGGTGAAAAGGACCACTTCGGTCTTATTCGGGTTTATAGAGAGTCCTTTATCTCTACACCACTTACTTAGAGAGTTAAGTGCGGTTTCCGTGAGGTCCAGAAGTGTGTTCAAGAACTTTCCTCTGAATATTATGAGTATATCGTCAGCGTAGCCGATAACACGGCATCCTAGTTCCGCAACGTGTCTCAGTCCACCGTCTACCACGATGTTCCAGCAGGTCGGGGATAATAC
>UELU01090864.1:650-12380 GCA_900490025.1 Megastigmus dorsalis
GAGAGAGAGAGAGAGAGAGAGGATGACGAAGGAGAGTTTCGAGTTTATGCATCGAGCTGAGCACCACTGCGACGAAGCGGAACCGGCGCTGGTCGTAGCGGCCGCCGCCGCCGTCGTGCACTTTCCTCCTCTCCGCAGCTACGTGTAGTCGCGCTGCAGTGGAGCCTCGGCTCGCTTTTGGTCCAGACGCCCTTGAGTCTGATTATACGCCGCGGTTCTGCTGCCTCTCTCCCCCTTCTCCTCCGTCGCTGCCGCACAACTCCAACGCTCTCTGCACATCCGAGACCGCGGCTGCTGCAGTATGCGCTTCTCCCTCTCCCTCCCTCTCTCTCTCTCTCTCTCTCTCTCTCTTTCTCTCGTTGCGGTTTTTTACTCTTTTCTCGCTCGCCGTTGGTGTGCAGCGCGAAAGAGCGAGAGTCTGCACTGCACCAGGTAAGTGAACCGAAAGAGAGCGAGGGCAGATTAAGGCGGCAAGAAAGAGAGTATTAAATGGGGAAAAGCGCGCGCGGATGAGCCACCCAGCCGAGAATATGCGCCAGACAATAAGAGAGATATATTGGGATGAGAATTGAGATTAGTTGTGTTGGTAATTTTGCAGGTTTTCTTTGGCCTGCGAGAGGTGGGAGAGGTGGCCGCGAGTACAGCTAAGGCGAATATTGTGCACGAGATGAGAAAACGTTTTTGCAGGACGCGAGAGAGAGTGAGAGAGTGAGAGAGAGAGCGAGAAACGAGTACGCGGGTGAGTGTAGAAGGAATTGATGCTCCGGAATATTAGGTTGTTACTTGACTCTTGAGCTGTTTTCATAATTTTTAGATTATTTTGAAGAAAACAGTTTTTATGGACTGGGAAGAGTCATTGCATCGTGTAGCTAAAGAAAATTTTTGTCTGAATAATGCTTAAGTTTAACAATTTGTAAATCATTCAGTGTAAATTTAAAAGTATTAGTAAATTTAAAAATAGTTCAGTGTTAATTTATTTATTTATAAGTTAAATATTCTTAAAAATTCAATCACTAGCGCATAATAACAACATATTGTTATTTATATACGCAATTTCAGGTATTTCTACTTAAATTTACACTTATAGTATTCATGAATTTTCAGTTGTAAAAATAAAATAAATTTCAGTTATATATTGCAATTTCTTTTATGTAGACTGCAGCACGATAAGTGTAAAATTTGAAATTTGCAATCATATTTAGCCTGGTGCTGACTTGAAACGAAACCCATTAACCATGAAACGCAAGTTTTATTTTCAATATATTTATAAAGGGTGACAATAAATCCACTTCAGCAAAAAAATATGGTTGCCAGAATCAATTTTGCGATTTTCACTCTTTACTGTATCCAACGAACAACAATCAATCAACTTCCTTCCAGATTTATTTTAAAATTTAACAGAATCATGGCACAAATGAAATTTGCACAAGCAAATACGAGATAAAATTTAATAGCTGATACAGTAAACAAAGTCGCACTAAAATCGAAAAGGCAGTAAAACGTTAACGTAAAACTTACGGACGTACGCGACATCGAGCTCGAACGCGATTCATTGCTTTATAATTTTACTCCGGACCCAGCCAACAAAAAGACCGTTACAAAACATCACCGTGAACATTTCGAGCGCGCGTTCCGCGCATAATACTCGAATTACAAAAATGCACGTGCGTAAATCATTAACGGGAAGGCGCGCGTATAATTTCGTAAGCGCTTTATTAGTCAATAAAAATCTTTCACCGATAAATCAGTTTTCTGATCCCTAACGCACTATCGCACTCAGCAACAACGTTCGCGCACACACCAAGTTGATACTCCATCGGCAATAAATTAAGCGGCGGACTTGAACGAACCGACGAACAAAAACAAAGATCTATATAAGCACATATAACGCTAGATGAAAACAAACAATAAATCATGCCGGCTGCCGAGAAAGCGCAAACAATGAAAAAAAAAAAAAGAAGGTAAAAAGTAATACACGAGGAAAAGAGACAGCTGCGGAGGAATTCGCGTGTGCGTGCGTATATGCGAGAGAGAGAGAGAGAGAGAGAGGAGCGAGCCCTTTGAGCATCGCGCGTTCGTCACGCCTCGTGATCGCTCGGATCGCGCGCGCCAGGCCTATAAGCGAATGACCGAGTCAGTCGCTGCAGGCATGGCCGCAACAGAGAGGGAGAGAACGAGGCAGAAAGAGAAGGAACGAGAGCGAAGGAGAGAAGCACTGCAGAGACGGGGGGACAAGCGCGTATACATACACACAATAGTCGCACGCCGTATATACATATATTAGTCGCAAGGCGAACCGATTGACGTTGGAGAAAGAGAGACTTTCATTGAGATCTTTCCCCTCTTCTCTACCTCTCCCCTTAATTAGAACCAGTTTGGCCGAAGCAACTCATCGCGAGCGCACGCGGCCGCCTGATGAAGATGAATGCCGTCACGGGAAGCCGTTCGACTGTCGCGGAATTTCAACGTAGACTTTGTACACCGGTCCGAAGAAGCCTTTGGCGACTCTCCTGCAGACTCCTCCTCTCTCTCTAGCAAGATTATTATATATCCGCAAGTGTGTGTGTGTGTGTGTGCGTGTGTGGATGCAGGTACGAGGGTAAACGTACATATACCTGGTGGGCGCAAGTTCGTGCGCGGTTCACCTTAAGGTTATGCACGTGTTAGATGATTATCTCGCTGAAATACACCTTCTGCCGAATTTTCATTCGGCAAGCCCCGAGAGCATAAGGAAGAGGGAGTTATATTCGAGCGCGGCACTCGGTCCTCTCTCTCTCTCTCTCCCATACTGTTCTTGGGAGCTTGTTATTGCTCGGAGCTGCACGGGAAGGTGGAGTTTCCGCTTTTAATATCGAGATTTATGCGATTGTTCATTTTTATTATTATGCGTAATGCAATCGCTGATTTGTTCAATATATAGCCTAGCAAATTTAGTTGAGAACTGGGAGATGATCTATATCTGATATTTACAGGCTTAATGAGCTCTGAGATATAACTTGGAAATGTGTAATTCCGTTAGCTGATTGCATCTTTAAATTGTGCAGCTGAATCGATGCCAGCAAAATACTTCGATTTACAAAGTACGATCGATAAAGCTGAAAAGAAAAAAATCTCGAATGTTATACAAGAAAACTAATATTTGATTCTTGACAGTAAATAGACGTAACCACTTCGTACGAATTAAATTACTCATCTACTATTTTCAGGTAGTCCAAGATAAGACTTCTCTTGCACATCCTGCTCACACGAACAAAAAAAAGCCGAGATCCACAAGCATTATGGCAAACGGCAAAAACAATCCACGCATACAACAAGAGAGGCTCCATCTCGAATTATTATTTTCTCGCCGATCGATTCAAAGATATCGCGCGGAACTTTTCCATCCGCTCCCTTCTGATGCATGCGTGCGATATTTCAAAATAGCACTGGCGGCGGCGGCGATCTTTAAGACTCGAAGTCGACGTGGCGGTGCATCGGCTCTGGCGCCACTATATACTCGAGACGCGCCGCCTTAACAGACGCCGCGAATCCTCGTTTGGAAAATCAAGCCGTACAATTACCGATCGTCACTATATATACGGACAGAGAGAGAGAAAGAGAGAAAGAAAGAGAGAGAGAGAGTGGCCGAACGTAATTTATACAGTCTTCGACTAGCAATAGCGCGTGGCCCACGCGGAGAGCAATTTTCCAGGCGTGGCTTCGAGCGAGAGAGAGAGAGAGAAACCCTTAAAAAGAACTGTCTGCGGCTCTCGCTGCACGCGGCTGTGGGATGTTTATAAATATGAGATGCGATTGGACGACGGTTATATTTAAAGGAGAGGCAGCTCTCGTCGACGTATTTCTATAATCGATGTGTGGTCAATAATTCCATGCTGCGTATATACGCTGAAATAATTCTAACGTATTATTGCGCGAGAAAGGGATTGACCGCTGAGCTGTGTGCTGCTAACGAATAGCCAATAATTTATGCAACATTTCGTTTGAAGTCTATGGTATTTATAGAAAATGATGGACGTGCTGCCATGTACTTACGGGCTTCGCGCAATCTTATCGATGAATTTCCGATGCGCAAAATTATTTTACATTTGGAGAATTATGCCTTATTCTTAAAAAGGAGATTCAGGCACCAGAGTTGAAAGATATAAAGAATTAAAGTATTGCACAATGAAATTTACAATTATTTGTCTGTGCAAGTATTTCGGCTTATACGTATAAGAATAAAAGCAAATACGAACAGAATGACGTTCGCCAATGTTCGCTAAAACATTGCAGAGATGCAGAGATGTATAGCTTATACTTCCATCGCGTTAACGCTTTAAGGTAGCTCTATGGGTACTCTCTAGTCTACTGAGAGATGAAACGAAAAATTGTTTTAAATACTTTATAAACGTGTTAAAATTTTTTTCTTCAGTTTTCATTTAGGTTTAATACCCTATTCTTTATTATTTTATTAAAATAAAACATTATTGCAAACAATTCTCTGTTTATTTGACTTCGGTTTCATCCTGACATGAAAATGTGGCAACACTGGACAACGAGTATCCTTTCGCACCAACTGTATGATAAATGATGCGATGTTGACAAATTTCTATCACTTCCTAAACTAATCGTGAAAACAAGATTTTGCTTGTTTTGCTAATAAATATCTTTTAATTTTACACGATAACCTATAATAATTTATATATTTTTGGTAAGCTGAAACATCAATCTATTAAAAACTAGTTTTTCAATAATGGCATACACCGCTATCTATAAAAAAATCTTCTCTTCCTGTCTCTCATAGTGCCTGTCCCGTAAGGGCTAACGTTAAATACCTCAACTTTAATTTACAATATTTTTAATTTTTACACGGTAACTCACCTCAAAATTTATAAAATATATTCAGTAAATCCTTCTGAATATTTCTACATTATTATTTTTTAAGTCTTAGAAAGTCGGATTAACCCAAGAGCTACCTTAAAACACATCCCAAAGCATCAATCAAACACTCTGTACATAACCCCCGCAAGAGAAGAAAGCCAGCAGAAATATTCTGAAAAGAGGAGCCCTCACTTACGTGTGTATAAGGAGAAAAATCGGCGGCCAGCAAGGATACATAAGACGGCGGCGTAGAGCAAATGAGATGAAAAAGGAGAGGGGCACAGGAAGAAGACGTAAAAAGTAAGAAGCTGGATGCGGCGGTGGCGGTACAGCAGGTGGAGAGAAAGAGAGAGAGGGAGGAAAAAAGCAGAGGCAGCAGTAAGGAAGTCGGAAAGTCGCGGAAAACGCCCGCGGCCGTTACGGATGCAAATCTGCGTACGAAACGTATATAAAAGATTTGCAAGAACAAATACGGGCTGCGCGCGCGAGGCGGTACCCCGTGGGATTCAAATGAGGATAAATATTTATAAACGAGTGTGACGACGAGGAGGAGGTCGCTGCAGCAACGAGAGCGGGAGGAAAAAAGAGAAAGACAGAGGGAGAGAGAGAGAGAGAGACAAGGAGAGGAAGAGAGTCGCCGAGTCCCGCGGGATATACTCAAGGATGCGCGCGCTAACCTGCGAGAGACGCGAGAACGTGCGAACGCCCAAGCACCGGTCGTATTATTTATTCCAGCCCTTTCGCGACGGGAACGCGAAAAAGTATTTTTCAATTTTACTTTCTTCTTTCTTTCTCTCTGTCCTTTCTGCGGCTCGCTTCCGTGTGTTTCTTGTCGCGCTGCGGGTCATGTTTTTTTTGCCCCCTGTGCTTCTTTCGCTGAGTATTTTAAGTGTGTGGTTAGTTTGAGGGAAGGAGTATTATCATTAAAATTAACGCTAAAATAGTTTTTCTACCTCTATGCAGCTGCTAAATAAATGAATAAAACTAATACTGCCAAGCATATTAATAATAATATTCAATTCAACATTTTGAATGATAACACGAGTTCTACAGCTTTCAATGTAGAACGCGCGAACATTAATATAGAATAACAAAACATTTATACGATAATAGACTTACTCATACAATTGCCCGCAAGCTTCTAATTATTAAACAGTTGCGATTCAATCGCAGAGTGCGCGAGCAAATCAATTTCCCTATTAAGAATTCTAGCAAAGCGCAAATATTTATGCGTGCGCGAGGCGTGGATCACTGCATTGCTTGAATATCGGCGGGACCGCAAGTGGACACCCATTACTAATTCACGCGTCTGCGGCTGAGCAACTTTTTTTTTTGCGCGTCCAACTTTGCGAAGCAGCACCGCGTCGAAAAGTTATGCAGTATCGATTTCCGTCTGTACGGTCAAACTTGTTACCGGCGCATTAACGAGTATTAGTGCACCGGTAGAAAATTGATATTAAAGACTTTATAGCACATTAAAGGGGGATCGACTTGTTACGCGTTAACGAAAAAATCTCTGTAGATTTATTTGAAAATTGTTCTTTTTCTCGACAACCTCTGTAAATAGATTCTCGAAAAGAGGCGACAGATATTTTAAATCGGTATTGCTAACTCGTAACTTACCTGAAATTTGCTTATCGCCCGCTAATAGCGTCCTTTAAATGCATTACGCGATTCCCAGTAATGCCGCACGCTCGCTTCCACCGAACGAAAAAAAAAACGATCTGGCTGCCGCTGTAAGGAAATAAGGGTGAACTCGTGGAGAAAGAGCGGAGCGACGCACTGTACGCATGTATACCAAACAATCGTGAAATCCAATCGGCGATCCTCGCCACTGTTAACATATTTTAACCGACCATTTAAGAGTGCGAGTGCGAGAGCCCAAGAAATGATCAACCGTATGAAAAAATGAAAAGCAAGAATAAAGCCCACGTGCCATTCGAAAATCAATAGATAGAGAGCGAGAGAGAGAGAGAGAGAGAGAGTTGCCCAAAACTGTCGGAGCAGCGAGAAATTCTTGGTTACTGACGAATGTCCGACTCGCATATATAAGGGTAAAAGCTCAGTTTAAACGAAACAACATTCTGCGAGCGAGTGCAGCAGCAGCCGATGAGGCAAGCGACGGGGCCATATAAGAGGGGAACCCCACGAGCTGGAGCACGAGTTCGCGGTCATTACACGCGCCGCATTGCGACGTGAGCGCACCGAGTGATATCGTTACGTGGCATCGGGGATGCCGCCGCCGCTGCCGCGTTTGCCCACAGTGTGTGCATATATAGCGAGAGGATGCAGTGGCCATATAGGCAGCACGTGTAGGTGCAGTGACCGAAAGGACGGCTCTCTCTCTCTCTCTCTTTTTCTCGTTAACCGGATTTAGAGTTTAGGTATAACCCTGCTCTTTGAATGCCGAGGATTTTCCCATGCGAAAAGTGGATTTCTTAATTGTCTGTGTAATGATTTAGCAGTTCATTATACGTTATAAACACTTTGATATCGAGCGCACTTTCCTCTTTCTATTTATGTTGAAAATTGCTTGCCCCTACCCAAGTGCCTAAAAATTATATGAGCTCAACCAAAATGATATACGAGATTAGCGTGCTAATTTTGTTAGAGTTGCGTTCACGGTTGAATAACCATCATATTGCCGCGGTTATACGCCAACCAGGTAACAAAGCGAAAATGTCAAGTTAAAGCAGCGATGTATATAAAGGAGAAATCGTGTGCGCGAGTCCAACGGCGCGACGCGACGCAATCAAAATGTGTACGAGAGAGAATCGTATCGCGGCTAAACGAATCACCGACAATGTAATAACCGTAACTCTAAAAGTGAGGGAAGCGTCAGCGGGGTGAATCGAGTGAAAGAGGCCCCGCGCGCTGCAGACAGAAAACAGGCGTCATCGATCCGTTTAATCCCCGCGAATTCAGAGAGAGAGAGAGAGAGAGAAAGCTGCCACGTCGCATGCATAATAAATCGAGCTCATTTTTCGCGCGTTGTACACGTACACACACGTCGTCGCTGGAAGCATTAACCTTTTCGCTCAACCGTACCGTTCAAAGACAAAGCGCTGCGTCTTCGTACAAACGAGAGAGGAGAGAGAAATCAGCTTATAAGCCAAGTTCGCCGCGTAGCTGTAGTCGCTGCGCTAACTCGATCCCTCGACGAATGGAATTAGACACGGCATCGCGGCGTACGTAAGGTTAAATAACGAGGCAGTAAAAGCTCCTTGCTCTCCGAGGAGAGAGAGAGAGAGAGAGCGGCGGTAGCGAAGCTACGGGGGATATATAGAGAAAGACACTGCGGTGCTGCGGCCTCGGGAAGTGCGAGTGACGTTAATGGGGACTAAATAATTTCCTTTATTGTTCTCGAGCCTGCGACGAGTGTATATAGTTAACTTCTCGGCTCTCTCTCTCTCTCTCTCTCTCTCTCTCTCTCTCTCTGACTCTTCTTTCTCCCTCCTATAGGAATACGTAGTCTAGGAGAACTAGTTCGCTCGAGGAAAAAAGAACTTTGACCAAAGTGTCGTTAAATTATTGGGCGGGAAGTTGCGCGCCTCCACTTTTTTCCCTCTCCTAGCTATGATTTTACTATTGGGGAGGGAGAGAGGAGAGAGAGAAGAAAGAGAGAGAAGAAGAACGAAGTTTTTACATTTGAGAGAAATAATTATCAAAAGTTTGGAAGGGAAAATTTTTGAAATATTTCAAGCTCTCTCCATGCAGTCAGCAGAAATGACCCAAGTTTTTTACCTCCGAGATCGGCAGAAGGGAGCGTGCGGAGCACCGGTTCGTCTAATGGATTTTGAAAAACAGAGCTTAAAGTCATAATGCGAATGCTGCGTTAAAGTGCGAGGAAAAGAACTCGAATAAATTTCGAGAGATGCATTCTTTTTTGTGAAAAAAAAAACAATGATATCTACAATGCTGTTTGCGCGACTCAAAAGACATAAACTGATTGGACTGTTTATACGTAAATTCATGACGATAAAAATCAAGATTTATCTACTCCATTTACTGCCCAATAGTGCGATATCCAAGGGTTCAGTAAAAAAAAACCCTCTCACAAAAATGACAATAAGAGGTGCAATATTTTAAAAGAGAAGAAAACGAGATATTTACCTCCGTATCCCACTTTCTCACATAACAATGATATTTTATTTCATTCAATTCGAGAAAGCTACGCGAAGGGAGGAACGCAAGACAGCGAGCGAACGAAGAAAGCACATCGGGCTGCGAGTTGTAGGCGAAGAAGGTAAATAAGGCTAAAAAGGTAGAAGAGAACAGCGAAGCGCAGAGGCATACATAAGCGAAGCGAAAAAGGAGAAAGGTGTATACAGCGAGGAGAGAGAGGTAGAAAATGCAGAAAGAGAAGGAATGGCAGTGTTTAAGATACGTCAGCAGGAACTCGCGCGAGGCTCTCTGCAATCAGCGAAAAAATCTCATGGCGCTTTATCCGCTCGCTGAATCTCTGCCCCCCTCCGCTTTCGCCCCTCGCTTACCTTCGTGCATAAAATAAACAGTGAAAATGAATGACTCATCAGTCAACTCGATTTTACAGCTTCCGTGCGGGGCGGACCAGCGCCAGAGAGAGAGAGAGTTTTGCTCGTAAGCATTATTCTCTCGTATCTCGCTTTCATTCGTCCAATAATGTAATTTAACCAGTCGGAGGAGGTGCGCGCGAGCGAGGCGAGGATGAGAAAAATGTTATTTATAAATTTTGCAGATTTATATGTGGGGCGCGTAAGCGAGAGATATATAGGAACGTATAATAACGAGCGCAATTTGAAAGATGAATTTTGCCACGGGAGATTAAAAGCATCGGAGAGCATTTGAAAAGCGAAACTATAAATACACGCCGCGTCGAGGAGAATTAATCTTATTATAAAATGGATTGTATTGCAGGTGGCTGCTGCTGCTGTTTTTACGGGCAATTTATCCGCAAAAAGTTTATTACCGGTGGTGGGGTTCTCCTGCACACGAGCGCTCGTTTTAATAAGACGATTATTGCGCCGCTGAAAATTCATTATCGCATTATGTATTGTGAAAGGCGCGCGCGCGCGAGCTAAGAAGCGCTTACTTTCTCGTTAATTAATTGCGATTTTATTGCTGTCGAGGATTCATTTTCCGAGCAGTTTATAACCGCGAATCTGTATTATTAAGTGAGAACTATCGCGTTATTTGTTTGCGCCAAATTTGTTGCGTACTCGACGTCATACGTGTTTGGTATTTGAGTGAATGTGTGTAAATGTACGGATTGAAAATCCCGAGTATCCTGCTACATTCTTACATCTCTACTTCCTCATGTACTACAGTAAATTCGGCATATTGTCATTGTACTCTTGTAATTGTATTATGGTCCATTCTTCTAAACGTTCATAATACGACATAATATAAATATCGAGAGATCTCTGTGCTGCAAATTTATTTCAATCCCGTCAAGATTTGCTTATGGGAATAGCATATTCAAACATAATTCACATGCATGCTTACAGAAGCAAGAAAAACTACACTTGAAAAATCCGACTAGCCAGTAAATTGCCATCGTAGGCCGCAAAACCGGGAGCTCAAAACCAAAACCACCCAGAATTTTCCAGATCAACGCAGAGTGGAAGCCAAGAGAGCATTAGGTGATCCACACCGATGCAGTATATATTCTCGCTCAGAATCAGTCGCTCCTTCCCGCCTCCTGTTAAGATAATTAAGAATACTGGCGCTCATCAACCCCGTCACACCATCGTTAGCTGCGATTCCCAGCAGGAGAAGCTCCCCTCCTCTCCACGTGGTGAATCCGAAGGGAGAGAAAAAGGAATAAGAGAGTCTACGACCTATATATATACACACATACACACACGAGAAAGGAGAAGGTGCAAGTGCAGGATGCGTATTCATGCAGCGGCAGCGAAAGGCAGAGAGTCGTTGCCCATTGTCGGGAGGATTACGGATAATTGCTTTGACCCAAAAACTGGGGCGCGCCGCCATATATACCGTACGAATTGTGTAACGAGATTTGAGAGACCGATCGGAGCAAGCCTCATTGTGTTATGTGCACGTGCATGTGCAGTGCGCAGTGTATCTCTCCGTGTGTGTGTGTGTGTGTGTGTGTGTGTGTGTGTGTGTGTGTGAGGGTATCTCGGGATCAGAGACGGTAGCGAAATGAACGGCGCGATATAAAGGGGTCAGGAGTATACTGCGGATACTTGCTGCTGTTGCCGCTGTTGGACGAGGGACGGGAACGAGGAGCTGGACTACGGAGAAGTACGAAGGGAAGGACCGAGAGAGATTTAACAGAAAGCGGAAAAACGGGAAGTGCAAGTATACGATTCCGCTTGGGTGTAGGTAATGAATTGAACGGGTTTATTGGGGCTTTTAATCCGTTGAATTACGATAAATCAAGGAATAATTTGAATTGACTGTCAGAGACGATTTGTCTCTTTTTATAAAGTGGATTGAAACCTGAACCGTACGCAAGCTTCACTCGAAAATCAATTATATTAAATGACGATTATTGGTCACACTTTTATAAATTTAATGTATGCAGTTGTGGTGAATTAGGAGTTCATATAGAATAGTGTGACTAGTAAACTCGATATCCCCTCAATTATCTCAAAATTTGAATCATTGTTTCATAATGATCAATGTTCACGCTCGCTAACGATCTAAGCAGACCACTGGAGAATCCTTTGGAACACATGGATTACACAGGCCCACAAAAAAAAGTATGTGGTTCTGAGATGGAGACTAACTTTTTCTTATGTATTTTTTCCCGCTGAATCCGAATTCGTCAAAAAAAAAATAGGGGTACTGCGGCAAATTTTTAAGATAACCTCAAAAACGGTTTCTCGATACATATATATATCATATATATATGTATATATA